>JALRMH010000069.1:0-141484 GCA_026119935.1 Endothia cerciana
TTTTTTTTTTTTTTTTTTTTTTTTTTTTTTTTTTTTTTTTGTTTTTTTTTTTTTTTTTTTTTTTTTTTTTTTTTTTTATTTTTTTTGTTTTGTTTGTGTTTTTTTTTTTATTTATTTTTTTTTTTTTTTTGTTTTTTTCTTTACCCCCCCCCCCCCCCCCCCCCCCGCCGGGGGGGGGGGGGGGGGGGGCGGTAGTGGTTGGTTTGCACTCGTGCAGAGATGAGGGTTAGGGTCTTCCACCAAGGTTCTAGTGAGCAAGGGCCGGTGCCAAAAATAAAATAAAATAAAAATAAAAATAAAAATACAGGCTTCAGCAGACCCTCACGAACTTCACAAACGCACAACAACGGTCCAGGTACGGTGACCTGGCTCCTCCCGCGGATCCGAGATGGTGGTAGAAGAGTTCTTCTCGTCCGTCTGCGGGCCTCCGCTGTCCAGCAACACAGCCATCGCCAAAGACGTCGGCATCTACGCTCACTCCCTGTGGCCCACGTTGGCCGCAAAATCAACCTTCAAGAAGAGCGCGGCCCCGCCACATTGTCTAGTCGTCAGCCACAGTCATGTCTTTGCCGCCCAGCATGAGAAGGCCTACGTACATGTCTACTCGCGGCTCCGCGGGGACCAGGAGGCATTTGTGGCGTTTCCCGAGAGGATAAGGTGCCTGGCCCTGGCTGGCGACGTGCTGGTCGTGGGGACCGTCGAGGGGAGGATCATGCTGTGGGAGGTGAGTTCTGCCTGCCATGAGGCGCTCGCCCCAGGCGAGGGGCCGGTGTGGGGTGCGAGGTCGGAACTAACCCGCCTGTCAGACGTGCACGGGAAGACTTGTATCTCTCCCACCGAGCCACGCTCAGGCCATCTCATGCGTGTTCGCGACACCATACCACCTCCTGACGGGCTCCGACGACTCCAATATCCATGTCTGGGGCCTCGCACGGCTTCTCGAGCTCGACAGCAGCGGGGAGCGCGAGCCTGCCGTCAGCTTCTCGAACCACAGGGGCGCCATCACCGCCCTGGCCGCTTCGCCAGGTGACAACCCCGAGACGAGCCTTTGTGTGTCGGCAAGCAAGGACAAGACATGCGTCGTCTGGAACTACCGCTCCGGGGAGGTGCTCAGGACGCTCCTGTTCCCCAGCTTTCCCCTGTGCATCGCCCTCGACCCTGGGACGCGTGGCATCTTCGTGTCCACCGAAGATGGCTCCATCTACTCGGTAGACTTCTTCGGCTCGAGGCCCCTGCTCGGGCCCAGGAGCGGGGGCGCTTCGGCTGTAGTGCAGGTCTCGTCTCCATCCTGCGCCGCGCCGGCGGGGTCTGGGC
This sequence comes from Endothia cerciana, assembly GCA_026119935.1. NCBI lineage: Eukaryota > Fungi > Ascomycota > Sordariomycetes > Diaporthales > Cryphonectriaceae > Endothia > Endothia cerciana. Next base: position 1,315 of record JALRMH010000069.1, read on the forward strand.
CTGCCTCCTGCCTGGGCTTGGCGCACGACGGCACGGTCCTGCTCTCTGGGCACCCGAGGGGGCAGATTCACGTCTGGGGCATCACGGACCGGTCAGCGGGTAGTGGTCCGAAAGAACTCACGAATCTGAACGCGGCCGTGACCAACATAGTGTTCGTCCCGCCTCTGTCGGCCGCCGCACCAACCAGCAAGGCCTGGACTGTCGCCAAACCATCCCAGGCCCGGCGCGCGTACAACTTCAGCGCGCAGTTTGAGGTTGATCTGACACCCGAGACGCCATTCAGCACCATGGTCAGGGCGACAGGGTTCTCAGGGGACACGTTGGATGAGGCAATCACGGCTTTCCTGCATCCCATTGACGTCGGTGCCGACGAGGGAGGATTGCGGAACCGCATGCAACAGCAGTGGGAAATTCTGGACCAGTTGACGGCAGCCTCGTAAAAAAAAAAAAAAAAAACAGTTCATCGTCTCGACAGATGCCAAGGCCAGAATGGTAGAGATCTCGCCAGGGCCCTGGACAGTCGTTTCAGATTGGACTCCCGCCGCGCCCGGATCCCAAACGCTTCCCGGCATCAAACTAGGCCCTGATCAGCCCCTCCAGGCCGACCGACCATTCAGCCGTTGAGCCGATTTTCCCGGTCCTGATAACACGCGGCTCGAAAGCGCATGCATGAAATAGCACACGCGGGAGAGGCCGGGATATGGGAACCTGGACGGCAAGGTCGATGCGGTGACCCAGATCCGGTCCGCTGCAACGGATTTCTGCGACGGGTGCGTTTGATGTACCGCGCAATACTTCGGTCGCAGCCATGGGTTCCGGGCAGGGAACCGCTGTCCGGGGGAAATTTATCATTCCAGGCTCGCACCCGAAGCCCCATCACGAAGCTGATGGTGCGATCGTCCGAACTCCATCTCTGGGGCACAATATGGATGGAGTCGGCCCCGGCAACATCTGCTGCAGACGTGGGCTCCGGTTCTCGACCCACCTGTGCACAGGTGAATCTGGTAAAGACGCGTCTGCTGTCTCTCATGGACCGGTTTCAGTCCTGTCTTGTGTTGCCCTTATCGGAGGACATACCCGGTCGTGATATCCGAGTCGGGACGAAGGATAACCTTATGAAGAAGGTTCTGCCAGCACGCAGCATGTCTGTCAGAGGTCCTTCTCCGCGACGTCGGCCGGCCTGGTGTTGTCCAAGATGCGGTCTCATATCATCACGAGCGTCCTCGCTGCCCTGGCGGTAGCAGTAGATGCCAAACCGCTGGAGACCCACGGGGCAAGGCCCTTCCGCCATGTCGTCCACGAGGAGGTGCCGGCCGTCCACAGCAGCTGGCAGAAGGCACACCGGATGCACTATGCCGCTACGCTCCCTGTCCGGATAGGGCTGACGCAGCAGAACCTGCACCGGGCGGAGGAGTTCATCTACGACGTATCGCATCCCGACTCGCCCGGCTACGGAAAGCACTGGTCGCCTGCGGAGGTTGTCGAGGTGTTCAAGCCGAGGCGGGAATCCGTCGACGCGGTCATGGCATGGCTTGAGCTCGAAGGGATCCACCCGAGCCGGGTAAGGTTGTCGGTCTCGAAAACGTGGATCACGTTCAACGCTACAGTTCGGGAGGTGGAGCAGATGCTCAAGACAGAATACCACGCCTATACACACGAGGCCCTGGAGAACGCCCGCCACGTTGCATGCGAAAAATACCACATCCCGGAGCATCTCGTCCAGCACGTTGATATGATCATGCCAACTGTCCACTTTGACCAAGGCCTCGGCCACGACAGGAGCAACAAGTTCAGGCAGATCCCCGGCGGGGCTATGGAGGAGCTCAGGAAGAGGTCGGCACAGCTGGCCAGGCGACAAAACCCGGCAGCCACAGCCATTGTCGGGAGCCCGCTCGACGGCAGTAATCCGAAGAAGGGCCACCAGATCAATAATGCGATGATGGACCTGTCACAATGTGATACCATGATCACCCCGGAATGTCTCCGGGCCCTTTACAAGATACCGCAGGGCAGCCTGGCTTCTAGCAACAACTCCCTCGGCATCGTCGAATACACACCGCAGGCGTTCCTCCAGTCTGATCTGAACATGTTCTTCGAAGAGATGCAGCCAGACGTGAAGCAGAAGTCGCCAGAGGTAGCCCTGTTGGCTGGTGGCGTCGTCCAGACCCAGAACCAGAGCTTCTCCTTCAACGGGGAGTCCTCCCTCGACCTGGAATTCGCAATGGCCCTCATCTCCCCGCAGCAGGCGACCGTGTACCAGGTCGGCGATGCAACCCAGGGCGCGAGCTTCAACAATTTCCTCGATGGTATCGATGCGAGCTATTGCTCGTTCGAGGGGGGCGACTCAAAGGACCCGAACATGGACGGCCAGTACGCAGCGTCGGTAGAGTGCGGCAGAGCGAACGCCACCAATGTCATCTCGACGAGCTACGGCTCCAACGAGGCTGACCTCGGCGCCAAGTACGAGCAGAGGCAGTGCGATGAGTACATGAAGCTGGCGCTGCAGGGTGTCACCGTGATATACTCCTCGGGGGACTTCGGCGTCGCAGGCAACGGTGGCCAGTGCCTGTCCGCCGACGGGGAGAGCTTCACCAACGGGACCTCGGGCAGGTTCAACCCGAGCTTCCCGGGGGGCTGTCCGTGGGTCACGTCCGTCGGCGCCACGCAGATCCTGAACGGGAGCACCGTCGAGGATGCGGAGAGCGCGTGCGAGGAGGTCATCTTCTCGGGCGGTGGCTTCTCGAACGTCTTCTCGATGCCGTCGTACCAGAAGACCGCGGTGGACACCTACCTGCAGCAGCACACGCCACCCTACGGAGCGGACCGGTTCAACAACTCCGGGCTGGTCCGGGCCTTCCCCGATGTCTCGGCGAACGGGGCGAACTACGTGACGGCGGTGGATGGAGAGTTCAGCCTGTCGTACGGTACTTCCGGTGAGTCTGACCAGGCGATGAGATGAGGGCAAGCAGCGCCGAGGGGGGGGGTGGTGCTGACCGGGAAATACAGCTTCTGCGCCCGTCTTCGCCTCCATCGTCAACATGATCAACGAGCAACGCCTGGAGGCTGGCAAGGCCCCCGTCGGCTTCCTCAACCCGGCCCTCTACGCGAACCCCCAGGTCATGAACGACATTACGACCGGGAACAACCCCGGCTGCGGCACCGAGGGCTTCTCGGCCGTCGAGGGGTGGGATCCGCTGACGGGGCTCGGAACGCCGGACTTCAAACAGATGGAGAAGCTCTTCATGACCCTGCCGTGAGTGGGGGAAGTGAATGGTATGAATGGATCACCTGATGAGAGGGGGTACAGCGGCGTACTGGGCCGGACCCTGGAAGTAGTCCTGTAGGGGTAATTTTACATAATGATAGAACCTATCACGACGGACAGGGCACCTCAGGCTGTGAACGAGCTCCTGCGGTCGAGGCCGAGCTGGTGGATGGAACCCGAGAACATACAGCATACCGCGCGGGTAGGAAGGAGTAGCCCATTCTAGATACACACACACACGATCTCCAATCTATGACCTGAAAGGTGAAGAAAGTTCACCTTTGAGCTGGGCGTAAGGCATGATGGTGTGCCTCGACCGGCGAATATGGGCGGACTCCTGCTTTGGTAGGTAGATAAAGAGGCCGACGGCGGGTCGGTACAGACCGGTTCTTCCTTCTACAGTCCTCCGGGGATAAGTTGGTCAAGGGGGGTTGCGTGTGGGAGATCTCTCATTATGCATGCCAGCGCGCCGGCAATGCCTAGGCAGGTTAGGTCTGTCGCCCACTAGGTACATCAGTCCATTTCCCCCCCCCCACCCCCCTTCCCCTCGCGACAGGCGCAAGGCTTCACGGCTCACTACTCCCACCGCACAGCGACTTCAGCCTTTACGCCTAGTCAGTTGTGGGGCAGAAATCGTAGTTCCCGTTCGCGCCGTTGTTCCCCCACCAGGTCGGGAAGGGGATCGAGGGACCGCCGGCGCCGAAGACGGCGAAGGAGAGGATGAAGAGGACGGTCAGGCTGGCGCCGTCCCAGGCCCCGGTCACCAGGTACATGTAGTCCCTGAAGATCCTCGGGCGGTAGTTCCGGAGGTAGTACTGGCAGAAGAACCCGGAGACGATCCAGGTCCAGATGACGCACGTCTGGCTCTGGTTGTAGGGGATGTAGCCGGCGTACTGGATGAACTGCGGCATGTTGACCTCCCTGAGCGAGAGGCCCCGGATCCTCGGGACGAACTGGGGCGGCAGGAAAGACGATCAGCTCGGCACCCTCTTCAGGGAAACATGTTATTGTGTTGTGTGGGGGCGGAGTTTGTGTGGTGGGGTGTGTGTGTGTGTGTGTGTGTGTGTGTGTGTGTGTGTGTGTGGAAGGATCACTCACGTAGACGACGATCCTGTGTGCGACGACACACGCGGCGCCAACCGCGAGGCCCACTGGTACCATGGCGTATGTGGTGCCCCCCTTGTACATGTATCCGGACAGGGCCCACGAGGCGGCGTTCGTGTTGTACGCCTGCATCGTGGCGCCGCTCCAGGACGAGTCACCGTTGCCGCTGGCGAGGAGCTCACGGTTGCCGTTGACGACGGAGATCATGACCGCGTAGTTGATGAACCCACCCAGGACCGTACCGTAGATCTGGGTCAGGAACATGACCCGGGGAGGGATTTTGACTGTAGTTGTTGTGCGGTTAGCGTCTGGTCTGGGGACTGCAGCTGTACTATATGTAGCGCTCGGGAGGGGCGGCTCACGGTATTCTCCCAGCTTCAGGTCGTTGGCCAGGTTCACGGCGTTCGAGATCACGTTGTGCGACCAAGCCGCAAAGTACATATTGCCAACCGGACGGCCCGGTATCATCAAGCCCGCAAGCATCTTGGACAGGTTGTTTGTGGCGATACCATTCCCGTAACGTGCGTAGAGGATGGTCGAGAGCGGGGCGATGATTATTCCCAGGATCAAGCTCTGGACCGGCATCGTCAGGGACACCACACAGATCAACAAGGGCCTGGGGGGGGGGGGGGGCGACGACCTACCACGATATACCCCCAGGCGGGCAGCGTGACATTTTCCTTCAGGACCACGACGAGACCGAGGAGGAATGATATGACGAGTACCGCGACATACCACCACCACGGTGCCTCCTTGTAGTGCTCGGCCATGTGGTTGTGGTGTGGGTCGTCGAACTTACCCTGTCTCGCGCTCTTGTACGCCCGCCTGATATCGCCGCCCCAGAAGACGAAGCAGTGCATGATCAGGGCTCCGATCTGCCGAGCGGTTAGCGGATGACATCCATGCCTATCACCCCCCTGGGGTGCTCACGGCGGCGTTGGCAATAAACATCGAGTAGGCAAAGGTGGCAGCCAGCTTCGGAGGGCCGTATTCGGCGAGGGCCGTGCTGTTGAGCACCCCGCCGCTGAAGACTTCGGTGGTCGGATAGGAAGACCCGTTCGCCAGGTGAAGCTGCGTCGACATGAAGGGAAGCGATTTCGCACCCCAGTCGTCGGAGTAGTAGATTCCCAGCATCGCCAGGTAGCAGACGCCGAACCCTGCGGCCTGGTGCCACTGCAGCTTCAGGGGAAGGGAGGTCTGGAAAGAGGTGGTCTGGCGGGGGCCGCCCGGTCAGCCCACGTGCAACCGATACGACCTCGCGCCGGGCAGGACCTACATATTGCCAGTCGAAGGAGAAGCTGAACAGGCCGAGGCCCTCGTTGGTGGTGGAACCGCCGAAGAGGTTCGTCAGGGTCGCGGCCGTGGGGCCGGTAGCCTTCATAGCGGCCAGGCAGGGGACGGAGATGGAGTTGAGCCATGGCCAGATGTATGCTGGGAACCACTCGTACGCAAACATGCTCCCGTAGGCGTACCAGAAGTATCGGATCGGTTTCGAGTTCTTCACATCCTCCCAGTGCAGGCCCTGGAGGGTCTTGACCGTGGGCAGGGTGCTCCAGTAGACGGACTCGACGTGCCACACGGCGATCGGCCGCATCACGCCGCAGAGGCCGTAGCCGAACAGGCCAATGCTGATGGTGCTCAGGATCACGGTGGTGGGCGACAGGGGGAGGTCGTAGAAGAGGTCCTGCGCGGCGAAGACCTGGCTGGCCGCGGCGGCGTTTGAGGCGCCGGTCGCGGTGATGGCGGCGATCGCGTGCTCCTTGAGACCCCAGGGGCCGCTGTTGAGGAACTTGGCAACGGTGATCCACGTGGGGGGCCTCCCCTGGCCGCCTCGTTCCCTCCACCGGGCTTCATAATGATCACCACGGGGCAGGAAGGCAGCCCACCCGTTTCCGAGGAAGTAGGCGATGAGGACGATGAAGGTCCCCTGGATCGTGATGAGGGTGGGTTTGAACTAGACCTGAGTCAGCCCCCCACCCACAGACAGACAGACCAGATTACCGGGCTGGCAGGGACCCAACTGACCATATAGATCTGGTAGACGACGGCCTGGAACCCTGAGAGGATAGTGGCTATGAAGATACCCCGGAAGGTGAAGGCGGGGTCGCCATCGTCTCGCAGCGGCAGGAGGTGCTGGGCGGCGTCGGCGCCGGTCACGATGATGGCCTCGTCGCCGTTCTTGTCTGGCTCGTCCCCGTCTTCGTTGCTCCGGACGGGGGCAGCAGTGACGTCCAAGTCCGACGCGCCAGCCTTCTCCTGGACGACACCCCCGTCTCCGGCATCGAGCACCTTCTCGTTGACCTCCGGGTGGGTGGGAACCCCGACGACCTTGCCCTCGATCGGGTTGAAGCCGCCGACCACGACGGCGGCGTTACCGTGAGAGGCAGCCATGGCGGGAAGAGGCCGAGACAATGGGCCAGCAGTGACAGTGAGCCGGGTAGGTACCACAATCCCTCGAGGCGTCACGACCAGAAAAGAAAAGTTGAACGTCCGCGGGGGGGGGGGGCTGGTCGGGCCACCCACCCACCGTGGGGTCTTTAATAACCCACCGATATTGGGTTCCATGGGGACCTTATCTGGCGAGCGCTCGGGCGGGCATGCCGGTAAGGGGGGGCCAGCCAGAGCACACCTCGCATGCTGAACCCAAGGGCTGTCGACATGCGGGTTAGACCAGGAAAGGCAGGTCGGCGAGGCCATGCGGCCCTGAAAAGCTTTCTAGAAGCTGTCGTGGCTTCTGGCAGGCCTCTGCCTCTGCCCGCCCGCACTTGCGATGCATGGTCCCTCGCACGCCATCGCGCCAGGAATGCCCTCGAGGCCTGGGAGAGGACCCGATGCGGGACAGTGGGCCCGCCTGCTCCGCTCTCCGGGTCGTCGCCTATCAGGGCCCGACCGATTATACAACCACACACACACACACACACACACACACTTACTGTGGGTATCGACAGTGGGGAGGAAGGACCCCGGGGGCCGTGGGTGTTGGTTGTGGCGGCGAGACCCGCGCCCTCTCCCCCCCTCGTGTGGGTGGCGAATCGTGGGTTTGGCATCACTGGAGCTATCACGAGCCGAGCAACCGCGGGGGGTGCCTGGAGGGCAACACAGCCTTTCGGGCACCGGAAGGTGGCTCGAGGTCAGGTGCCTCGGACGCCATGATGAAGCCGGGCCGGGCTCGAGGGCGTGTGGATCTCGTCAGGTCTGTGGGGGGGGGGGGGATGGCAGCGTTGCGTCGAGATAAGTGAGAAGTGAGATGTGGCGGCATCGATATCAGCCAGGCCTTGGCACCGTACACAAGACACAGACGGGGGTGGCCTGGCCTGGTCTTAGTCGTCGCCACGACCTCCTCCCCCTCATACTTACATACTTACCACAGTAGCCCACAGGCACAGCCTCCCGCCCACGGCCTGCGGGGCGCTCCGGGCCGCCAAAGTTGACCCGGCAACAGTTGAGGCTTTTACTGTTGTTTGGTGAATTGTTGTATTGTTGCTTTGTAGTAGGAAAGGAAAGTGTCTAGACTGGCTCGGCCGAAGAGGCCGAGGTGATAAACACACAAAACGCACACGGGCCAACAACAGGTCGTACGCTAGTGGAGATGCCCTCTCCTCCACATTTACTGTAGGCCCCTGATTCGAGGGCGCCCACAGGTACACCACACCACTGCAGCATCGATCCCCAGCACCCCGGATCTATGCATATCTACATTACATTCCATAGATATGCCACAACAGCATTGTCATTACCATTACCAGCGCCAGCACCAGGAGCAGCTGCACTGCATACCGGTTCGGCGGGGAGACGCCGCCAGCAGCAGGCGGGAAAGCTCCTTCGGCAGCCGGCCGGAGGGCGCCGCGGCGCTGCCTCCAGTGCTCCCTCAGCTCGCCCCTCAGGGCGTACGCCTGTCTCCTCGCGTGGTCTTGTTGGTTCCTGAGCCCCCTTCGGCCCTCGTTGTACTCCTGGCGATTCTTCGTCAGGTTTACCGACGTGACGGGATACTGGTGGTACCTAGGCGTGCCGTACCCCGACGGAGCAGCATAGTGCGCAAAGATGTTGAGGGTGGTGCCGTCCGTGGTGAAGGTCGTCACCTCAGCGTGGCCGGGGGGGTCCAGACCCCCCGAGAAGCGATAAGGCCTGGTTCCGGGCGTAGACAAGGGCGGCTCCGTCGTAGGCGCTCTGCAGTCTCGCTTGTTCCATATCCTTTCCGGGTCCCTTCCACTCCCCCGCCAGATGCGGCAGTGTCACGGAACGGGGGTCATCTTTGTAAAGGACGGCCCCACTGACATGTTCGCCAACCGGGAACGGGTCGTAGTCTTTCATCCGAAGGCCCTCGACAAAGTCAGGCTGCGGGGCGGACAGGCCGTTGTTGAGGCCAACGTCTTCTGGGAGGCCCGTAAATGCCCGGTTGAAGGCTTGTGTATAGCCTGGATACCTTTTAAGCATATCCTGGCTGGCTACGACCATGGTCGCCTCGTTGCGAGCGTGATTAACTCTGTCGATGTAGTCCATGTACATCGACTCGGTAGGTGAGGCTGTTCCACGGGACCCGGCGACCCGCCTGCGGATATCCTGGATGTTCGTAGGAGGTTTAGATTCAGGGGGTTCGAGGATGCCATTCTTGTAGGCCTGCATAGCAAAGCCAGACATCGCTGTCGAGATGGTCTTTCTTGTTGACGACCTGAGCGTCTTTTCGGGGGAAGCAGACGCCGACGCCTCATCATCTCCCTTCGCCTTCATCATCCTGTTGAACAGTGCCAAGTTCTTCCGTGTCAACCGCGCCCGCTTTGGCTGTTGTTCGTTGTTGTTGTTGCCGTCGTCGTCGTCGCCGCCGTCGCTATTGATCTGCCGTTTGCGCAGGAGCGTGGCCGGGGAGGCCTGCTCTCGTCCCTCGACCTTGGGCTCAAGAACCGAGGCGGACGGACACCTGGGAGGCCTGGGCTGCCGTACAGCCTATACGAGCCATTAGCAGTCGACCCGGCATGGAGCGAACGATGGTCTTACCCCGGTGGCTGCTCCCTTGTTCTCAACCCCCAGCTGCTGTGTGCTGGTCCGTCGCAACCCGGCGTGCGGCCCGTCGGGAGAGGCCGGCTGGGCGACACGGGGGGGGGGGAGAACCTTCACCACCCGCGGCGTGCTGTCGTGCCCGGAGCCTCGAGCTACGCCTGAGGCGTCCTGTAGCCGACACACATCAGCATGCCGAACCCACCATGCGGGCTAATAACAGAACGCTCACCCGCCGCGTATACTCCACCAGGTATCAACCGCGCCCTCCCCGCAGGCCACGAGCCGCCCGCAGGAGGTGCTCCGTCGGGTTGCCGTCTCCCGGGCTGCTGCAGGTCCGCCGTGCCCTGCGCGGGATCTCCACCCGCTAATGCTGGAGAGCGGTCTCTGTGGCCCGGTGGAAGCTCTGCACCACGGGTCAGCACGGGGGGTTATTTTTCGCCTTCTTTTTTTCTCTCTCTCTCTCTCTCTCTCTCTCTAACTCTCCGGGGGGCGGGGGCACTCGACATGCGTGCGCTCGGTCTTACCTGCAACAGCCTCCAGCAGCTTTCCTTGTGAGGCCTTAAGTAGCTGGAGATGAGAGCGGCGCGCCCGCGACCTGAGAGCCCCGCGTCTCATGATGATAAACGCGTCGGTGGGTTGGAAGATGGATGGATCTTGTGTGAGACAGAGCCCAGGCTGGCCGACAAGGGGCTGCTGAGACTGGATGGATCTTGTATGAGAGCCCAGGCTGGCCGACAAAGGGGATGCCAAGACGGTATGGCCGCTGTCTTTGTCCCCGGGGTTTTGAGAACGTTCTGAGGTGGCCTCCCAACCCGCCCGATCTGGGGCCAAGGCGCCTGAGGCGTCAAAGAACGATACGGTCCTGCGAGCAGGCGCGCTGCACATCTGCTCGGGTCCGCCGGGGAACCGCCCACGCAACGACAGCAGCATACCCTACGCAGTCGAGGGACGACAAGAAGGAGGCAGAGGGCCCGCAGGACGGGCCATGGCCTGTAAGTATACAGTACAGTACAGTACAGTACAGTACAGTACAGTACCTCGGGTGAGGTTCGATGCTGAACCGCGAGGCGGCAGGTTTCTGTTCAGGCGCATCCACGGGCACGCCCCAGCCGCCCCAACGAGCGGGCGCCCTTGTCATCTCAGATCTGGATCCCCAGCTCCCAAGCAGGATACTAAAAACCACTAAAGCGCACTTCGTATATATTGATCAGCACCGAACACCATGTGTCGACCAAACCTGGAGAGGAAGAGGAAGGGAGGGCATAGAGGCCCTTCTAGCCTTTTGTGCCACGGGGCCGCAGCATGTGCGCCGTGGTCTCCACCAGGCTGGTCACGGCGTGGAGCCCAGTGGGCAATGTGCGCCGGGAGACGAGTGGGCGAGGACGGGCATGCAGACGAGCCACCGTCGCGGTAGTTACTGCGTACGACCCACACGCCAACGCACTTTTGGTATGCCCTGGAGGCTCCACGCATACTCCACCTGCGGCGGGTCCCAGGGGGGGGGGGGGGCCACGACCCGAAAACCTTATTGTGACTACATCAATGTGTTACGCCCTCGTCCATCTCCTCGCCCGCCTCGGGGGCCAGCCTGGTCAACGCCGCCACCGCCGCCCAAGGATTCCCGCCGAGACGGACCAGCTCTTGATCTTGTTATCGGCATGCTCTCCCGGCATACGTGGTCGGCGAGGTCACGGTCCTGTGAGACAACCAGAACGGCGGGCAGAGGGGCAGGGGGCTCACCCCGGCAAGTTCAGCCTGAAGCCCGGGCTGTCAGCCGTGAGGCTTGCGTATGGATGGATATTGGGGAGTAGGACGCATTCGAATTGGCGGCCTGGACATCCGGGAAGCCGGTATCTACGAGATAACCGCGCCGCCGCATAGCCTGCGGCACGCTACGCAGCAGTCCCCGTTCCACTGGGTGGGCGAACATACGGGCGAGCTGGTTGATGCCCACCGCCCTTGATCTGGAGGACGCGCAGCCAGGTATCCGCGGCGTTGCAGACGGGGGCGCGCGAAAACAGCAAGTCTGGAGGTCTGTCCCTCGGGCTCACAGATGGAGGCCCCAGATACATCCCAGGGGCAGCGTCAGCTCTTGTGTGCACTGCCCCGGGCCGTTCTGGAGGAACCGGGGGTTCTCCGCTGCGGATGAGGCGACCGCATCCACCGACTATCACTCGGATCTCAAGATCCAGGCCTGCCATCAGAACCCTGCAGGGGGCCGTGATCAAGACCGCGCACCGTCTGCGGACCGTAACTGACTACGACAGGACCACCGGTTCTGGACAGGAAGGGGGTGTGACCACCCGTGGTTGCTGTTGCAGCAGGAAGACGGCATTTTGAAAGGGCATGTTGTGGTGCAGCAGTGGAGCGCGGAGAGCTGTTGGCACAAAGATGTCCCAACACAGAACTCAATGTGTTATGTCCGTATTGGCGGCCAAGTTCCCCAGGACCAACCCCCCCCCCCCCAAAGTCCTGCTGGGTCCTGCCAGTCCAAAGGGCCCTAGCGCCAAGTTCAAAGGGTCCTAGCGCAGGCTTTCTGGTCCTAGGGCTAGTCCTAGTGTGTCCTTTGCTTCACGAGAACAGCAGCAAGATGTCTGACAATATGCAGGCGGTTGCAGGTGGGCCTGGAGCTGGACAGCAGCTTGCTTTGATGATCTAGTCATCGGTGGTTGCTAGGTCGGTGCTGGTGTCACGGGCAGCATCTCCATCGATATCATGCATGGTGATGGAGGCAGCTCTCGTGCGGTTGTCCCGGGGGGAGGGAGTGTGGGGGGGGCGTGCTGTCCTAGCTAGACTTTCCAGTCCTAGTTAGTACGAATAGATCCTAGCGCCGGTACTACTCGGTCCTAGCACTAGACTTTCCTGTCCTAATGTTGATACCAATAGGTCCTAGCGCCGGTACTACTCGGTCCTAACACTAGGTTTCCTGTCCTAGTGTTGATACCAATAAGTCCTAGCGCCGGTACTACTCGGTCCTAATACTAGGCTTTCCTGTCCTAGTGTTGATATCAATAAGTCCTAGCGCCAGCCCTAGTGTAATGAGCACTGCAGTGATCTGGGGATCCTTAAGTACACAAAGGGTTTATACTAGCAAGAGCGGTGCCAAGTATAGGCCTTGAATACGGAAACACAATTGAAGTCTGAATGCAAGTGTTCACTGCCTTTGGGGCTATCAGAGTGTGGTGCAAACTGATACTTGGATTGACGACTGAAGAGCACTTATGAACTCTATCTGACAGTAGGAAATGTCCTTCCTTATATATCCTGCTCTTCAGTCCTTGTTGGTACTATTAGTTGTTGGATCAGTAGCTGATCCCAACTGGTCCAATAACCCTAACCTTTGGGTACGTAAGCATGGGTTCGGATGTTGGATCCTGTATTTGGGTCAGCTAGGTCCACCTTGTCCCTTCGTGGCCTGTTCCTGCGACCTGCATGTTGGATGGGTCATAACACCCAGCTTCTAATAGGACCTAGCGCCAGCACTACTCGGTACTTGGTCCTAGCGCCAGCCCTAGCTCCTAATAGATCCTAGCGCCAGCCCTAGCTTCTACTATGTAATAGGACCTAGCCCCAGCCCAGCTTCTAATAGATCCTAGCGCCAGCCCTAGCTTCTACTATGTAATAGGACCTAGCGCCAGCCCAGCTTCTAATAGATCCTAGCGCCAGCCCTAGCTTCTAATAAGACCTAGCCCCAGCACTACTCGGTACTTGGTTCTAGCGCCAGCCCTAGCTTCTACTATGTAATAGGACCTAGCGCCAGCCCAGCTTCTAATAGGACCTAGCGCCAGTCCAGCTTCTAATAAGACCTAGCCCCAGTCGGTACTTGGTCCTAGCGCCAGCCCTAGCTCTCAATAGACCCTAGCGCCAGCCCAGCTTCTAATAGGACCTAGCCCCAGCACTACTCGGTACTTGGTCCTAGCGCCAGCCCTAGCTTCTAATAGATCCTAGCGCCAGCTCAGCTTCTAATAAGACCTAGCGCCAGCCCTAGCTTCGATCCTAGCACCAACCCTAGCTTCGATCCTAGCACCAGCACTACTCGGTCCTAGCGCCAGCCCTAGCTCCAGTCCTAGTTTGTCCTGGCACCTCCCGGCACTGGCCCTTTCATAGCAGAGGGAGGCCGGAAGAGGTTAGAGGTCGGAGGTTGGGGGTCCAAGGCTGGAGGTACCTCAGGCCTCACTGGTTTTCTGTCACGTGTCACGAGGTGGCAGGGCCAAGGGTTAGGGGCTAGCCAGGGGCAGCCATCTGTATAAAAGGAAAGCCTACTGGTTTTAGGCTTAGGACCTTAGGCTTAGACCTTAGGCGTTAGTTATTGTATTACAATACAGAGCTTTTGGCCTGGGGCACTTGACAAGCTGACTTGTGTGATTCTGATCTGAAGGCTTTATTGACATTTTCATCCCATCTCGACAACCATATCCAGCGTGGGTGGATGGAGGCAACTATGTGGAGACCGCCTGGTTACTATATATGATTTTCTGACGCCCCCCCCCTGCCATGTTTTTCTGTCCCGTACAGGATGAGATCTCACACGAGAATGGGGACACACCTTGGCGGGCCCACGACTTGCTTTTGGGATACATCACACTCACCCTGTGAGGTGTGTCTGGTTCCGCGTCGGTGGCCCACAGGCAAGGCCCTTCATGACCCACAGCAAAGGGAAGAAAAAAAAACCAAAGTGCTGTGCGGCTCTGCAGCGGGGTCGTCGAACCCGATAGTGCCCACCGCTTCAGATGTCACCGCGGACAAGCCATCATCACCTTACCCGGCGAGCCAGACACGGGGGCGCTGATGCAGGTCTTCCCGTGCTTGCTGCACTGGCCAGACCTACCCTCCCTCCATGGCAGCCCTTCGCAGCGGAAGGCGAGCGGACAAGACAAGGCTGAGGGGGCCGGAATGCCACCATCCTTACCATGTAAATATCGCGGCCGCCTGTCCGTGTCTGTGTGTTTGTTGTTAGTGAGCCGGTCAGCCCCTTTTTGGAGCAGGATACACTACAGGTCTCACCAACATAGTACCAACATTCCGATTCCCCTCAGCATTCATGTGAACGTTCTCACCCAGGGCGTCTCTCTCTCCTACTTTTTGACATGTCCAGACGCCTTCCCGCCCGCCTCGGCCATTGTCCAACCCTTCATTGGCCGGCTGGCAGACATCTTCGGAAGGCGACGGATGGCCTCTGTTGCTTCGTCACAGCATTCTTCGTCCCCGGAGGCGGCATCGACGGCGGTGTGTCAGGGGCGCCCGGGGCATGCTGATCCGGGAGGGGGGGGGGGGGCGTACCGTGCAGGGCCTCGGCGCTGGTGGGATTCCTCGCCCTGATCGACGTGGTTGTCTGCAGGTCGACTACATTGGAATAGGCCTCTTCATGGCGTCGAGCACTTCCCTGCTCTCAGGACTGGTCATTGGTGGGATTAAACCCCCTTGGAGGCCGGCAGACATCATCATACCCATCGTGCTCGGTATTATCAGCTAGGCCCTTTTCTACCTTTGGATCAATAAGGCTCTGCAGAGGTCCCATAGTGCCAGGCTGCCTCTTTTTAAACTAAACCTCAGCTGCAGGATTCCCTATAGCCTTCGATAAAGCGCTGTTATATCTACTAGATAATCTAGATCTTAAGTCAAAAGGCAGGGTTGTTAGCCACCCCCTGTTGTTAGCCACCCCAGCCAGCAACACAAAAAATATACACATAGATTCTATTTCTTTACTCTTCATCCCTAGGCAATTCGACCTCGCTCTCTTCATTAGAACTTTCTGCATCCTCATTAGCCTTATCCTTAGTCCGCTGGATAGCCCTGATGTCAGCAAACTTCGGATTCGGACTTAATTCCACCTTTTTTCTTTTTTAAGGTTTTCTAGCCTCCACCTGTACCTCCAGGACTTCAACTCTCTTCAGGGCATTAGCAAGTAGTAGGTCTTTCTCCTCAACGCTTTTTGTAATCTTTCTAAGGAGAAAGCGTTGCTCTGACGATGAATGAGGTAGGTCCTTGTACCGGCGCAACTAGTCCTGTAGGTCCTTAGCCTTCCTAGGTGTCGAAAAGATATTTGATTAGTCTAAAGAGTGTTTTGACGTAGAGCTAGATGCTGTTGCTTGCCCTAGACTCATATTTGGTTTATCCTGGGTATGTTGTTGAACGCTCTCAAGCAGAAGAGGGCTGAGGAGTGGCTTGGCAAGAGATACTGGCTAAAGACCTGAAGCTTTCCACCCAGACTGAATATTCTGGCGAGAGAGTCCGTCGAGACGAGCCAGACGATAGTTTTCAAGGAAAAGTCGTTTGCTAGAAACTGTTGAGTCGCTGTACTAGCTTAGAAGACCAACTCTCTTCTAGTAGGCTCCTTTTAACGATGAGAAGACCCCTAAGTCAAGAGGTTGAAGTACATGTGATGTGTGAGGAGGTAAATAAAGCACTAGAATATTATTCCAGCAGCATTCCTATATAAATTTAGTCGTTATATAGCTCCTATAGCTGTTAAGGACCAAAAGGCAGGTGTCACAGGGGTTATCGGGTTAGCCCGCTAGGATAAAGATCTTTCGCAGCCACTCTAGTGCTACATCGTTATTTGTTTATCTATTTGTCGTCGCAGTAAATTGCTAGCTGTCTAAACGCTCTAGATTTATCGGAAACTATTGCTGTTATATAGATTTTCCCTTGAAAATCACCAAAAGGGGTAGATGAGCGCCGGAAGGTGATATACACTCGACGAATAATGTCCAGATCCGTACACCAGGGTCCTTTCGATAGATTGCGCGTGAATTTCGCTGTCCCAGGACTAGGCCATTCTCGCCTTGGCCTTCAATTATTCCAGCTTCGTCCATATTCTATCGATTAGCTGGTTTAATAGCCTCAATGGTGGGTATAGCCAGCAGACGGGACTAAGGTCGGATTACCTCTGTTGTTGCTCTATTAATACGCTTTAAATCCATCCGACGAGATCATAAGGTCCCAAGATATGGATACCGACGTAAAAAAGCTTGAACCCATTTCTTTCCAAGAGGCTGGGGGTCTCCCTTCACGGCGAGGACCCTTGACGCAAAGATCCTTAGCTCTGCATGCGCCGGCAGGAGCCCTAGGTCAGACTTTGAGTAATAATCCATTGGGCTAGTCTGTCTTCTTGGCTAATAGAGAGTCTTTGCTGAGACTGATGGGCATGTCGGTGTTGTTGTCGGCTAAGAATTCTTTGCTGAAGTGTAGCCCTCGGAATGCCCTAGGCTAAGGCGGCCTTTCTGACTGGTTGGCCATTTCTGACGGCCTTAATAGCCTGGATAGCTTCAGATTCCGTATAGGCCTTCATTAGTTAATAATAAAGATAATCTGAAAAAGTGAAGTTATTCGGATGAGAATTAAACGAGAAACAGTGCAGTAAAAATGGGTGGTTGAAAAAATAGGGTGGCTGGCCAGGGTGGCTAACAACCCTGCCTTTTGACTTACTGGTTTACTTTTAAGGGGTTCTCAGTGCATCCCCCCTGGGGCTCGGCATAAACCAGCTTCCTCCCAACATGTTCCTGGTATTATCTGGATGGCATCGCCCAAGAGCTCATCACAGGAGCTGGCAAGTATAAGCCGTAACCCTTTGTGGGGTTCGCCCTGGTCTTAACCAGCATTAGGCTCTTCACGCTGCTCAGGCTAGGCTCGGCAGGGGCAGCTTGAGTCTGCCCCCAGATCACCCATGCTATTTGAGCTAGGCATTACTCTAATAACTGTCCTGCTTGCTATCAAGACAGCGCTCAGAAATGCTGATGTTACCAGAATAACAACTATACACACCTTTTTGCATAGCTTCAGCATTATCTGGAGAGTTGCTATTCTATCAGTTATCTCCAATGGTTGAGTGGATAGCTTTTTTATATCGGGTTAGCAGTCCTGAGGTCTAAGAGGAGCTTGGAAATAGGTAGGCCTACGGGATTTGCCCTCACAGGCGGCGTCCGGAGCCCTGCCTATGAGCGTTAGGGGGCCAAGTTCCGAGCGTCTATACAGACGCCCTTGAAGACCGCCTGGCAGGTGAGCATCGCTTTTGCCTTAGCTAGCTTCCTGGCTGTCGTCTTTATCAAGCAATACGATGTAGGAAGAACAAGACGAATTATAAGCTCAATGGGGGGTGAGGATGGGGATCTGCCGGACTGTTGTTGCAGAGGGAGAAGTGCAAAGCAGAGCCCGCAGCCACCCAGGGAGGCCTCGCCCGAGGAGGTGAGACCTCGGCGTGGGGTGAACAGGTTTAGGATAGGGAGGTCTACCGGGGGCCCTGTTGGGCATATGTTGGCGAAAGTCTACAGCTGGGAGTTGTCTTCGGACGCTCACTATCCTCATCCGTACAGCACGTGCCTCAGACGAGTTCTCTCTGCAGATCTGGGCTGGGAGCTGGTCCCTCGCCATCCGCTCTCGGCCCCCCGGGGGCCGCCTTACGGTAAGTCATAGAAATATTGTAACTCCTGACGCCCTGCGGGTCTGTCGCCGTCTCTCTGTAGAGGTTTGTTCCCACCCCTGGATCTCCACACCTCAAGCATGCCGCCCTCACGAGAACACCCCGAGATCCTCCATGCCGAAGCAATGCGTTCCTCGCAGACAAGAAAGCCTGGTGGGATTGGCCGTGGTGCTGGACTTCTGGCGGCTGGCTTGTCCTGCTTGGTCCTCGGCCGTGACCTTGTCTGGTTGGCTAGGTCACAACACTTGGATGAATGCGGAGTCGATTGTCAGCAGCGGCCTCGAGACGGTTAGTTTCTCGGAGGGGAATACGTAGTTCCTTTCACCAGTTCCGCATCAGCTCCGCCCATCTTTCGGGCCCAAAGGATCTGCATGACGATAGGGCTACTGCTCTATCTTCGTAATATGCTTTTCCTAGCGTGCCCCCGAACCATTCATGTGCTAGCATAGGAGATTCCGGCCCGGGTTAAGCCGTAGTGTTGGACTTCTGGCCTGTTACGTCCTGGCCATGGGCTGGCTGGCTGAGTTATAATAACAACATCTCCCCCCCTGACGGTCTTCGTCCCTAAAGACCCGTTGTCAGTGTCTTCTTCATCCAGGTTCGCGGATCATGCTTTCCTAATCCCGTCATACCTGACAGAATCGTAAGTCTCGTCCTCCGAAAGATCATCTCAAGACTGAACAGCCTAGCAGGCTTCCTTCTTCCATCCTGCAGACCGCCGTCGCTATGTCGCCTTGTTCCTTCTGCGAAGGGCGTGGGATCGCTTCGTATCTGGTGTCGGTAGCCGATTCGTCCTGCTGCTCCGAGTGTGGCCGCCTCAGCCGCCCTCGCCATGACATCCAGGGTGCGTGCCCGGATAAGCTCTGCAGGGTCTTTGCGCAATATCGAAAGCTGGCAGACGAGATAGAGGCCTCGGAAGACAAGCTCTGTCGTCTCCGCAGACAGAACCGGGTGTGGTTGGGGAAGATGGCTCGCGCTATCTGTCGAGGCCTCGACAGCATTGACGAGCTGGAGCGCGTGGAAATGGAGGAGGCTGGGCGGGAGGGTTCTGGTGGTGCTGTCTCGGGCGCCGGAGGTGTCGCCTTGTCGCCGTCGGGGGCTCGTCGTGACCGGGAGTGATCTATATGCACCCGTCTGTTCGTGGTATGTGTATCGAGGCCTATTAAGCTCCATGGTCATACAGTGGCAGCGCATTTCGATTGTCCCCTATGTTCCTAGCTTGACAGCACCACTTTTGACGTTCCTCTGCCGGGCCCCCATCCCCACAAGGTCGCCCAGCCGCGGCACTGCCGAGGTGTGGCGCCAGAATTGGCCTGGGGGCACGCCATCTACGACCGTGAGGGTGACAGGCTGTAGATTGGCCTCGCATAGAAGACTCCGGCGCAGGACTCCCAGGTAGTGTCCTGTTCCAGCCCCCCCCCCCCTCCCCCCAAGAGGCACGACCAGACATGAGCAAGCCCGATAGAGCGATATATGGAAAAGTCGCCCCTTCAAGCCAATGCCTCCTCCTCCCCCAACATGTCTTGAAACTTGGGGGTGGGGAGGGGGATCGGGGGCCGGGCCGGTATCTTGACGGACATTGGAGCACGAAATCACATCGGGAACTTCGTGGTAAATGCGCAGGCCCGCGCTGGTCAGCGCCAAGGCCTACGCAGGGGGAGGGGGTGAAATCAGATGCTGCGTGGGGGGTAGGAAGAGAGGTGGGGGGGGGGGGGCGGCGGGGGCGTGCTTGGAGTTGTGATCGTAGCCATCGTACATGCCCTCGAAGGCTCGGAGGCGACGACACCCGCCCGGAGGGAGGCTGGAGGCGTCTCACCTCCCGCCGGCACGCGAGACAGGATGGAGAAGGACAAGAGCGGGCACAACGTTTGCCAAGAAGGAGAGCCCGGAGAGGAGACTGAGAGGCCGGCGGCGGTGAGGATGAGGATACTGCTTGACCTCCGGGGGAAGAGCATCGTCTGAGAGTCTTATGGGGGGGGGGGTGGGGTTCCAACATATTCGAGGGGTATCATTGCTGGAGCCGAGAGCAGTGCAGAGGGTGCGCAGTTGACATTTCTTTTCTAACCCTTTCCTTTTTTTTCCATCTTCCTTTCCTCCCCTTTCTGTGTGTGTTGTGGGGGGGGGGGGCTGACTTGCTCGGCTGGGTGACGGGAGATGCGATGGGGGGGGGGGGCAAAAGAAAGGGGATGGGGAAGAGATGGGAGCAATAAGGAAAAAAAAAAAAAAAGGCAAGGAAAGAAAAGAGCATAAAAATGAGGGCCCGCCGAGATGGCCACAGGCTCAGGGGAGGAGAACAGGCGATAAGAAGCCTGCATAACTCGAGTATAAGACCTACTATACCTAGTTACTTACCCAACGGCTGGTAGAGATATATATCTATATGACATTCACAAAGTAACATTGACATCCTCTGAACTGGTGGAGGACACACCCTCCGACGGGTCATTGGTTTGGCCTGTGCAGGAAGTTGTTCAAGTTGTCGTCGAACACAGCTGGACCATCGAATTCCAGTCTGTTGCTTTCAAGGTCACCTGCAGAACTGGTGTGAGCGCTTGCTCCAGGCCACACACGAGTAATTACCTAAGTGCGCAATACGGAGGGCGGCAGCAACAGGGCGGTAAAGTCGCCGCCCTCATTTGCGTCCCTTCACCTTCTTTCTCAGGGTCCTGCTCGGAAGGTCTCCTGCCCAGCCGTATACCGTCTTCACAACAACAGCTTCCACCGGCAAGGATAACTTTGTGGCCGATGATCGTCCACTGCGGCCCTTGCTCCTCTGGCTCAGGTACGGGCATATCGCAGATTACAACACAGCCGCATGCGAACACGGGCAGTACGGTGATAGTCGACGACACTTGGGCAGTCATGATCCAGAAGCAAGTAACGAGCGTTGGAACAGACAGCACGAGCGAGAGACACCCCGCCCCGTCATCCCAGACGAGGTGAGATCGCCCTGGGGCAGTATCTTCAGGTCGGGCTCGAGGGCGCAGGCGGAAAAAACGGCCTGGTGATGCTCCTTGTCACACGGTTGGCCAAGGGGCACGTTGTTGCGTACAGTATCGTTTGTCAGCCAAGCCTCCTGGGCGCAAGAGGCCATGCCCTCGACCAGTCCAGTAGCCACACCTGGTGACCAGGTCTCGCGCGGAGTGGAGGTAGTGCCGGACTTGTGCAGAGGATGCCTGCCTCGTGCGTTCAACATACCGGGGGATTAACTCGAGAAGAAGGGTGGGCAGGGAGGTACATAAAGACTGCAAAAGGTGCCGCCAAGAGTGCCTGGGCTACCAGGTCCAGTACAAGGTACCGCATGACGAGACTGCCGTAGCCATTAGGCCGGCGTCTGATGTCAGGATTATCACGGTCCAAGCGGAGGCATATTAAAGACAAATGGGTGATCCCAGGTAACGCGGTCCCAGGTGCCTCGAAGCTGGGTGTCGGTATCTGCCGCGTTAGGCAAGTACAGACCGCAGAGACACGCCCAGAGCAGAGTGGCGGCCCAGGCAGTACCACATGTCTTCGTATCGAGGCCATCACGATCGGAGCCGTCCCAGCGATCCCAACCAAGTGACCGGGACGTCACCAGGGACGGACCCTCCGCAGCCGCGGAAGGACGGTCCCGGCCGCTGGCTGCCCGAGCTTGTGGTGGTGGTGGTGGTGGTGGTGGTGGTGGTGGTTGTTGTCATCTTGTTGCTGTTGTGGGGTCTGAATGGTGACGTGGACTTGATCAAAGCCGGGCTGGCGTGGTACGTGTCGGATGGTGTTGTGTCGAAGGCGACCTTGCTCCAGGGCTTGAAAGGTAGCCGTGGAAGAGGCCCCGAAGGTGCGTGCCACAGGGAGAACAAGAGCTTTGATTCCAAGCAGGATCTCTGATAACAATGTCGTGAAGGATTACTTTAGTAGTGGAAGAAGACCTGGACTTGTTATGCTCAGCCTGGGACAGCCCACCACAGCGCGCGCGGCACACGGTGGAGCCCGCAATCCCCAGACTTTTTAAACCTCAATGATCATCCCGCCCTAGCGGCCCGAACCGAAGCCCACCGTACTGTATACTGCCACGCCCTGTCACGGTAGCAGGCAGGCGGACCGGATTCTATCTGCAATGGGTACAGGCTCTGTTGACAAGACGTAGCTCGAAGGGCTGCGATGCAGAACAGGTCAAGGCGGGACAGACAGACCCTCCTGAGTCTTAACGTTAACGTTAACAAATCCAGACCAGGATTACATAATCAGATCCCTAAGCCCTATGGCTGGGGCTCCCCAGTGGAGCCCTACCAGGCTCCATGAACTCTGGGCCCGTGACGGAATTACTTTTCACGATATACGCTGTACATATTTGATCATAAAGGTTGATATCCAGAGCTTAAGCTTATCTAACAAGCTTGCTTTCAAGAAGATGCCAAAGACCCTTTCATCACCCCTGGTCGCATATTCCTCTCACTCTCTGCATGCTCACTCCAGTGGTGTTGTCGTGGTAGGTGGTGACACAGCCTGCCAGGTGTGGTGGGCCTGCACGAGACAGACGCGCCCCCCCCCCCCCACCACCCCCAGGAAAAAAGGGTGGTGACGACCTCCCAGGTCGTGTTTGTCAAAAACTCAGACTTGACAAGGAGAAAACTATCCCTCTCTTCCCCGTCCTCTGTTCAGACCTAACGCAAGTTCGGATTATTGAATATCTTAGGGCCTTGGGGCCCCTAAGCTGGCACGGCAGGGCTGACTGAGCCCTCTGCCGCCTCGACCCGGGTCGTCGTCCTCGCGCGGCGGCGCCCGGGCTCTGGCCGCCCAGTGTGTCCCTCAGGCTCTTGGAGGCAGCCGATATCGCCTGTTCGGGCATCTGTGGGCATGCAGAGCAATCTCGGTTGGATCATGTGGGATCGTCCTGACCTTACTTCTGGACTTCGTATTCACGCCCGGGAGCACAAGGTGGCTGGGCCGGCTGCCCAGGTGGGCATCCGCGGCTGCAGATAGGGGGACTTCCCACCTCTTCCCCGGCCCAGTGCTGTGCTCTTGAGGTCCGTGTGTTGCTGACCGGCAGCGGCCAATGACCACTCGGGGTGTCAACCTCGCATCTGGCCTAGGGTGACCGGCGACGAGATCCATATGCATACCTAGGTAGGTGTTGAGCCTGGGTACGATGCGGTACCTGTACATGTATACGTGAGACTCATGTGAGCAGACAGCTTTGTTAATACCGGGACCCCCGATGTCCACCGCGCTACGGTCCCCACAGTCCCATCCTGAGTAGGTACATACATCACGGTGGCCATGCGGAAGACCGATGTGCTAAATGCTGTTTCCCAGATCCCAGCCCGTCACCATGGAGGCCCGCATATCTCACACTTCCAGGCGGACGGGAGGAGCCCACGACAACCCAAAAACAGGTTTCCCGGAGGCGCCCTTGAAGATTTTTGCGGTTACACAGATCGGGATGTCTTACACCCTGGTCAGTCATCACACCGTGGGAGGGAAATATTTACCGTTCCACAGCATCTTGCGATGGCCGTCTGGCATCACGGGTCGCACGGTCCACACCATCACGCAAGGCCTTGCCACCTGTCGCTGGGCGGCGGCTGGTGCGGGCAGCCGAAGCGGTCATCAGTACGTGTCGTCCGCACGGTGTAATTGCCCCCTTCGCAATCCTCCTGGGCAGCAAGCTGGGGTACAACCAACCGACCGATGGATCCCTGGGCCGCCTCACTCCTGTCGGTGCAATATGTGAGGCCAGAGCACAATTGTGGGGACCGGGGGAGGTGCCGGTCTGCGGCTGGAGGCTTCGTGCTGGAGGGGGGGGGGTGGGTGGGCGGTTTATGGAGTGGTATTCACCAGCATGGCCGGAGGTTCCCATGTTTATAATAGCTACGGCCTCCTCCGCCGTGCCTGAGGCCCGTGGGGCCGGGATAGGTAGGCCCCTCGTCCGCATTCCCTGCCATTCCTGGGCCCAGAGGCTCAACCTCGCCCGGACCCCTCTGCCTCAGGGCTCAAGTGTGAACAACAATCTCAAGACCCGTCCCGACAAACCTTTGTTCCCGCTCACCATGGCCGACAAGGACCCTCTGCTGGAGCACGTAGGCGGTCCACCCCCGCGCCGTTCGACGCGCCTGAGGGAGAAGGCCGAGCTCCGGACGCTCGTCTACGAGCTGCCCGGTATGAGCCACCGTCGTGACTTCTGGTTGATCTCGACTGACCCGCCCGCCAGGTGACCGCCCTGCTGCTGCGGAGCTGTCAGATGCCCCGGCGTCGTCAACCGCAGCGGAGGAGCGCATGCCGGTCTTCACCCCCATGCCCGGGAACCCTGAGGGCTCCGTATCCTCTGGGCAGCCTTCGCCTTCCAGCGGACTGCATGCATCAAGGCCCGTCATGGCGGTGACCGACCCGCCCAGACCTTTGGCCAGCACGCCGAAATCGATCCCGAACCACCCTCACCCTGCGGCCCTGCAACCGGTGGTCGGAGGGTTGGACAACAGCCCCACAGGCCATGCCGGCGGGGGAAGTCGGGCTCGGGCAGGCATGGATCCCGCAGGCGGTCTGCCGGGACACTCTGGTGGGCGCGGACCGCCCAAGAAACGCACACGACACTCGTCCGGCTCGACCTCAGCAGGCGACAAGGGCAGGCCCCGGGCACCAGGCAGGGTACGGTCGACGGCCGCGCGGAAGCCCTGCACGAAAAATGACAACCCCTTCGCCTGCCCCTTCTACAAACTGGACCCGATGAGATATCCCAGGTGCGGCACAAAGACCGGGATGAAAAAGGTCTGCCACGTCAAATCCCATCTGGCCGACCACCATGTCCTGTCCAGGTTCTGTGAGACGTGCCTCGCAGGCTTTGAGACCGAAGCCTCGCGCCGGCAGCATACCGCCGAGGCCTCCTGCCCACCACCGTCGTGGCTCAACAAGCCGGATGGGATAACCCCGGACCAGGCGCAGCAACTGTTCAAACAGCCCCCCAAGAAGACCACAATCAAAGCCCAGTGGTATATAGTGTGGGAGACTGTCTTCCCTGGATTCCTCCAGCCACAGAGCCCTTTTATGCGCCTCGAAGGCCCTGGGACAAAAGGCCACCCCGCCCCTATCGCGATGCCTCAGGCCGCATCCCAAACCGGATTCGCTCTTACGACCCATGAGGTTCCAAGTACAGCCGATATACAGCCGCACATGGGCTTCCTAGAGATGCCACAACACCCCGCCCCGCCGGGCCCTGCCTATCAACCAGCTGAACCCCTCCTGCCTGGGACGGCGTTCGGGATAGGGGCCCCGGCTCAGCCGATGAACATGCGGCCGTACATGGCCTCCCCAGGGATGGTACAATACCCTACCCCGTCAGACTCTCCCAATCAGCGAACTTGGTCCTTCTTTCCTGGGATGGCGTCCGGGATGAGGGACCAGACCGGACCGATGGACACGCAGCCGTACACGGCCTCCCCAGAGATGGTACAGAACACTACCACGTCAGGCTTTCCTTATCAGCCGGCCGAACCCTTCCTACCTGGGACGGCGCCCGGAGTGAGGGACCAGACCGGACCGATGGACACGCAGCCGTACACGGCCTCCCCGGAGGTGGTACAGTACCCTACCCCGTCAGGCTCCCCCAGCCAGCCACTCTGGTCCTTCTCGCCAGGGATGGCGCCCGGGATGGAGGGTCCGGCCCAGACGTGGATCGAGGACCCATCACCGGGCGAGCCGAACCCCTGGGCGGGTTTCGCGGACGATCGGTTGGCGGCCAGCCCTGATGTCAATGGCGCCGGCGCGCCACTACCACCAGAGTCTCGAGGTGGCAGCACCGGGCTGATGAGACAGCCATCTTATGGGAGCCCCCCCCCTTGAGCAGCCCGGCCCCGACACGGGCAATGGAATGGGGGGGATCGGGATCCTGTGTGCACTGGGACCGCAACGGTGGTAGGCCGGGGCGTCCGGGGCAAAACCCTTCCTGTTGTCCCTGGTTCTCGAGGTAAGACACGTCGACCTTTACGGCGGGCGCAGATGAGCCTCCCACCTTGCGCCTTTCTTCTTCTTCTTCTTCTTCTTCTTCTTCTTCTTCTTCTTCTTCTTCTTCTTCTTTCCCTGTTTCCTCTCTCTTCCTCTTCCTTTTCCCTCCTTCCCTGCTCTTCTTTTTTGTTACAGTTTCCTTTCCTTCTCTCTCTCTCTCTCTCTCTCTCTCTTTCCCTCTCTCCCACAAAGTGCATGCTGTGATCTGATCTTCTTCTTTCCTCTGTCTCTTCAACTTTTACACTCATTTGCACCCTTCAATTTTCTGCTGGTCTGTCCGGTCTGTGTGAAAGGCGCAAAACCACATTGGAGGGAATGTTTCTTCCTTTCTTTCTAATGATGGAACCAAAAAAAGGCTGGGGGGCTGTACAGCGATAGGTATAGCTAGAATATGCGGAGAATATCACTGGGTTTTGCGCCAAACTGCCCTCCGGCCCGCCGTAGTGATGATTTGCATTCGGAGCGTCGTGGTGCTTTGAATACCAAGATTGAAAAAGAATCTCGAATGCCCGATATCCTGCCTAGCACTACGCAGGCGGACGCTGCAGTGTTATAAATGACGACTGCATAAGCCCATATGAAGCTCGAGCAGGATGTCCACCGGAAACCTGTGGTCGATACAGCCGGGAGGTTGGCGTGTGGGGGGGGGGGGGATCTCGGATCACTCACCGGGGCAGGTCGAGATCCGATCCGCCGAAAGAGGTCCCTGGCCACTTTCCAGTATCCTCCGAGGACGGTCGGCGCTTACTGTATCGCCAGGGGCCGGAACGCAGGTGAGCTTCCGGTCTCCCCGCAACGACTGCCCGGAGCACTAGGTACTGTGCCTCCCCGACCACGACAGTTACATACCACTGTTCCGACTCCTGAAACCGGACTGGATCTTGTTCAGGCTCCGCATCAAGCAGGCCTCCTGAACGGAGTGGTACAGCCAAGCGATGGACAGCAGTCTGGATGCCGGCCCGGCCCCTCCATCCTCCGCGAGGCCCCGGATCCCATACGCATGCGAGGCCTGTCGACTTGCCAAGGTGAAATGCCAGCCTGGCAACACAGGGGATATATGTCGAAGGCATGGCCCCACAAGACTGCAACTAGAGTATCACCGATGTACCGAGCAGGCACGCTGACCGATCCCTGCCGTCCAGATGTGCCGCCTCGAAACGGGAGTGCATCTTCAAGACTGGCCCGCGGGCGAGGAGACGGCGTTCCAAGCTGTAAGTTATGATCCCGCCCCTCCACCACCTACATATACACCCATACCCCGTGTGGACGTTGCCCTGCTGCCCCCTCCCCCCCCGGATGACTGACGACCCTGGAAAGCCACCCGGCGGCTACCCGCACGACGCCACCCCCATCCGCGCCGTCCAAGACTTTCACCATCGACGTTCCTATGCCGGCCGGGGACGGTGGCGACATGGGGCCTTCCGACAGCTTTGAGATCCTCAGGGAGACACACGAGGGCTTCCTTGAGGATCTCGTTCCCGAAGACGGTATGCGCGCAGGTGGCGGCGACACCGCCTTCACACACCCCCCGTCGTCCGTGAGCGGCGGGGGGGCGCCCTCCTCCACCCCCTCCGCCGGTCCTCGATCCGTACATGGCTTCAGCAGTATCCAGCCGCAGTTCAACCTAGACTCGGCGACGTCGCTGCTCGGGTCTTTCCGAGAGGGGATGCTGCCCTACTTCCCCGTCACCGTCCTCCCACCCGACGCAAGCGTGGCAACGTTGGCACGCGGGAGGCCGTTCGTACTACTTGCGATGCTGGCTGCTGCCAGTGGAAACAGGAGCCTGCAGGGCCACAGCCTCTACGATGAGGAGTTCCGCAAGGTCCTAGGGCTGAAGTTCGTCAGCGGGGGCGAGAGGAGCCTGGAGCTGCTGGTCGGGCTCCTGGTGTACACAGCCTGGTGAGGCGGGCCGGGAGCCACCCATCTCAGAAGCGCCGGCCGTGCTGACGGTCTTCAAGGTACCCGTTCCACCTGAGGCCGAGGAACCGACGGGCCCTGCAGTACAGCCGGATGGCCAGCGACATCGTTCAGGACCTAGGTCTGGACCAGGCACCGGACCACGTTGACACGGTGGCGATCAGGGCAGATGACGAGCGGATGGCCGGCATACGGGCGTATCTGGCCTGCTACTACCTGTGCTCGAGCCTCGCCGCAACCCTGCACAGGCATCAAGCCATGCCGTATGGGCAGTGGACCGCGACATGCTGCGAGATCCTCGACACCAGGCGCGGCGGAGACCCCCCGGCGCCGAGGTGGGACCAAACTCTAGCCTGGCTCGCCCGCCTCGGGCACCTGGCGGAGGAGACGCTCCTCACGAACAAGCCGGGGCGGGCGGGGGCCCAGCACGGCCAACAGCATGCCCTGCTGGTGGTGAAGGGGATGGACGCGCAGCTCCGCGAGTGGCGGGGCCAGATGCCCGCCGGGCTCCTCTCGCAGCGTAAGCAGCCCGCCCGGGCCACCCCCCCCCCCCCCGCGATCCCCGACCCCCGGGGCAGAAAGAGAGAAGACAGCGCCTCGAGAGACTGACCTGCTGCGCAGCGGCCCTCCACATGGCGAACCTCGTCGCCGAGATCGTGCTGTACGGCCACCCGCTCCTGCAGCTATCCTATCGCAGGCCGAGGAGGCGGCACCAGCCAGACCAGCCAGCCCCGGAGGCATATGCCGAACCCGGCAGGCTCCTCACGTGTACCAGGCTGTTGCGGACGTGGTACGACTACATGGGGTCGCTGCCGGCGCCCGAATTTGCCCACTTTACCGGCACCAACTGGGGCTACTTCGTCGCTGCTATCGTCATCGGCCTGCGGCTGTCCTTCCCCGTCCCCGACACATGCCCCGGCTGGGACCACGCCGCGGCGCGCCAGGCACTCGGCCTCGGCTCCTTTCTGGAAAGGTTCTCGGGCGGTGACGGCAGCGGGGGTGGGACGTTGGCCCCGGCCTCTCCCAGGCGCACCGCAAACACGGACGTCCTGTCAGCCAGTAAGGTCGTGGTGGGGGTGGTAAGGCGCAAGTACGAGAGGCGCCTGGAGGCGCTACGGAGGGCGGCGGCGGCGGCGACTGCGGTCCCGCCACACCCGGCGCCTCCCGACGCGGACAGGAACCTTACCAGATGTCCGATGTTCGATGGGAGCCTCGACGAGTACCTGCCGGGCTGGGACGACACATTCCTCGACCCGCCGCCAGGCCTTTTGAACCCACCGCCGGCGGCTCCTGGGGCAGACACCGGACCGGGGACGCAGCCGGCCGCCTCCCGTGATCTCTGGGCCACCATGACCATGGGTTGGGCTCAGGACGAACCCGGTACTATCGACTTTGGCAGCATCTGACCGTCCCGTCTTCTCTCGGGCGCCGGGCGGGGAGACCGCCCACGCCTCCTCGGGCACTACTAGCCCCCGACCACAGCTGCTGGCGGCAGTACGCCCTACGAGACCCCCTAGGGACATGTACCACGGCTGGGCGAGCACAAGAATAAGAATAAGAAAGCATATCAACCCCAAAGAAGCCGCCCATGGGAACAAGAACAACAAGCCGTGATTGCCAGGCCCTCCTCCTAGCACACATATACATATGAGACGCCGTGCCGGGGGACCGAGACCTACCCAGGCACGCCAGGCCGCCCTTTGGTGTCTGCCTTCTTCGGCGAGGGCTCACTGGCGTCTGTCCTTGTGCCCCCCCCCCCCCCCCCAACATCCTGGAGCATCCCGGGCGAGGATGAACCGCGCTGTCCCCCCCTCCCAGGTCCCCCCCTCCAGGCCTGGTTAGGCCCTGGAAGACTGCAGGCACTGCCTGGAGGTGCAGAGGACTGCCCTCTGGACCAGGCGGATGCCCCGCTGTAGGCGTGAGCCCCAGGGGCCCACTGCTCCTCCCGCGGCGGGGTAGGTGGCGTGCACGGACCAGCCAGCACCTCTTCTTCCTGCCCTGCCTGGGTGCCCGGCTCTTCTCCCCGGGTCAACCTCACCTCCAGCCCTCCCCCAGTGGAGGCCGAGCATCCCAGATCTACCCCCCCCAGGATTGTTGCCGCCCCCATGGCCCTTCTGCCCCGTTGACCGGCGACATGAATTGCTTCTTCGTAAGCCAACCCCCAGGTCGCCCCCTGAAGCACCAGCCCGCCCCGGTCCCCAGGACTGCCTCCTCGCCTCCGGTCTCTACTCTTCGTGATATGAGCGCGGACCTCGACATCATCTCCTTCCGGAGGCGCCCCGTTGACGATTTGGAACCCCCTGGTTTCTCCATCAAAGCGCGACCCTCGCCAGGGCGGGCGGCGATGGCACTGGGGCGTCCCAACAGGCAAGACATGCGATGTGGACCACAGCAGACCAACAAACGGTCCAATGTCTCACTTGCGCCCGCACGAGGACCCAGCCACGCTGATCAGCTCTCACTCACAGCCCAGAGCCAGGCCATCCCCCTCTTTTCCTTTTGGTTTTTTTTTCTTTCTTTTTCTTTCCTTCTTTCGGCGGGCAGCTGCCAGCTGAGCGGTTGGACGACCTATCTATCGGCCGCTAAAATAAGAGTGGTGGTCCACAGGCCACGGACATCTAGATCAATATACCCGTGTCAACGGCATCTGATGCCGTGGCGCATCTGAGTTCGGGACTCTGCGCTGACGTTTAGTCACAGAAATTGCAGGCCGGGGCGCATGGTCTCAGCTGCCCTGCTGTCGCGGCTTATCACCTCTCCCCTCCCCAACGCGAGACACCCAGAAGAGGCAGCGGATATCGCCTTGCAGTAGTCCTGCAGTCCGACAACCAACATGGTTTTCTAGCCTCTCCCCCCCCCGGCCCGGCCGTGCGCCTGGGGCCAGCCATGCAGGGCCGGCTGTACCTGAGAGGCGCCACCTCTCATCTTGGCTATCCTGAGTCAACCCTCCCTCAACGAGCGGCTGGTCTCGCTAGTCCCGGCCTGGCTGCTGTGATTCGCCGTGCTCAGGTGTCTTGGCTGGACAGAGACGTCCCCCCCCCCCCCCCACAGTCTTGCAGTGTCCGGACGCATGGCGTGGGCTGGCCAACCCCGGTGCTATCCTTCAGAATAGGCAGTGCGCATTGGGTCCCCTGGGGGCCGGCTGCCACCGCCGACTAATAAGGGACACGATATCAGCTGCGGCTGTCTCTCGATCTTGCACGTCTCTCAGCCCCCCTCCGCCGGATCCATTGGGGTGCCCGTCGGAGACAGTGATCTCCTCGGGGTTGGTCTGCCTCGCCCAGGCTTCCTGGCCCTGTAGGTGCTTATAGCTTTGGTGTCACCGCGTGAGGACAAAGACGCCGGGAGCCTGCCTGCAATCCTACCTATCTCTCGTTTCGTATGCCCGCTTTCCCCACGACAACACGATAACCCGCCGGCCAAGCAATCTGCTTCGCTGCTCTCGTCCCACCGAAACCCCATCTCTGTCAAACGCCCTATCGGTCGTGCCTCGCACCAGCCCGGCGGGCCAACACCGCATAGCAGCCCTCAATTTCAAGCTGCAGTCTGGGTCGCCCGGAGCCGGGCCTGGGGTTGCGTATCGCCGTCACACATAGCTTCGCACTGACTTGCCCCCCCCCCCCCCTCCCTCGAGCAACTGATTCGTCGGGGAGCGGCTCGTGTTCTCATTCGGCCTCAGGCTTGTCCTGTGTGACATATCGTGCCAGGTCTTCTGGGGGTCTAATCTCGCTCGCGTCGTCGAAGACAAGCAGCCCTGGTGGGCCCCCTCCGTGGCTGATCTGTGCTGCTGTGCCTTTTTATTTTTATTTTTGTTTTTATTTTTAATCTTTATCTAATCTGCTCTACCCGTCTTTGTTTGCCGTCCGGGCTGCCCGTCAGACCCGTGATGGACTGCGCCGATACGATCGTCCAAAACCTTCCAGAGGTGCTGGCCCAGAACCTGGCAGACCGGGGAGATGTCTTCCTGGCCAGGCGTACCACGGCAGGGCGGCCCTTGGTGGCCCTGGCCATGGATGCCCGACCCCCTGACGTGTCACAGCGCCCCCCAGGCCGTGTCGCGAGGCGCATGTCGTACACCGCAACCTCAGAGACAGACCCGTACTCCCTGAAACAGGACAGCATGGGCCGCTCCCCAAGAAATGATGAGTATGTTCTTAAAGATGCGCTGTCCCGTCCCCGTTCGTTCCGGACCAGGAGGCCGGACCACATGCCCGGCGCCCACGATATACCAATGAAATCGGGAAGTGAAAGAGGTGAGCGGAGGCTGTTCCTCAGCGGCCAGGATGAGGACTGGGGAAGCGATTCGTCGGCAGATGCTGAGGCTGGGATGTCGTCGCCGTCCGTCCGGACCCGACAGCAGTCTACCGCCACCGCGGCCACGTCTATCGACGTCGTGGTCGGGCCCGGAGGACGAGGGGCAGGAGGGTGCGCGCCGGCTGTAGGCAGTCCGCAGAGGGGGGCGGCCGCGCGCTTTTGTGGGGCCGAGGGAGGGAGCTGGGTCGACCTCGAGCCTGAGGTGCTGCACCGGGGAGAGGGAGAGGGCGAGGGCCGGGGAGGGTTCGGGACGTCGAGAGCTTCTGGCGAGCAGCGCCAGGGTTGCGGGAGCGAGGCAGTGGGCTCTGTGAGGGGCGACCGGCCTGAACAGACGCAGCAGCAGCAGCCCCTGGTACAGGTCCCCCGGAGGTCGTCATCGCTGAGCCATCAAGCTGCGACCGTCATTCGGGGCGAGAGTGCACATGCTCGAAAACCATCGACCCACAATTCCGCCCAGGAGCTAGCCTCACAACTGACATCTCAGAAACCACCTTGCCAGCTACCTCCGCACCGTTCTTCTCCGCAGAGCTGTTGGGGCGAAGGCGAGGCACCATTAGAACCCGCCGTACCCACCGGCCGCCGTCAACCACCTTGCAACCTCCGAGTCGACCCGTCGCTGGTAGCTATTGATCAGCTCTCACTCCCTCCTCTCTCTGCCACGGGCCTCGCGCATCGCGACGCTCCGCCCAGCTATCGACAGCAGCAGCAGCAGCAGCAGCAGCAGCAGCAGCAGCAGCAGCAGCAGCAACAACTACTACAACAACAACAACAACAACAACAACAACAGCAGCATCTCAAGCCTCAGAAGTCGCAGAGTGGCGCCAGCATGCCTAGACTCACCCGCCTCAACACCTGGCTGGCGTCGAGCAGTGGCGCTCAGCCTCTCCCCTCCGACCTCCTCAGCCCCTCGTCACCGAACGGCATGTCCCCCATCACCAACATTCGCGTCTCTGGCGAGGTTCTCGAGAACCTGCGCGTCATCGTCTCCAACTTCCCCGACATCCCGCTCCTCACCAGCTGCCTGACCGTCCAGACCATCCGCAGCTATTCCCGAAAGCTGAGGCGCGGCGGCTTCGTCCACGAGCACGCCCCGGCCCGCTTCTCTGACGAGCACCCGTCCGGTGTCCCCCAGTCCCCCAGCTCCCCCGAGATGCCCTCCATGAACCGAAAGGCGTCCCTGGGCAACCTGAGGCTGGTGAGCTCCCTGCGCGGGAGGTTCAGCAGCCGCTTCGGGCATGCTGCTACCTCTCCTGCCCTCCACGAGGACGGCGAGCGCCCGTGGGCCTCACCCGATCCCCGCATTCTCGCCCTCGGGTCCGACACCACGCCCTCCCGTTCAGCCGGCACCCGGGGCGAGGTCTGCGTCGATGCGCTCCGCACCATCTTTCCCGACGGTACCACCTACCTCCTCGATTATCTGTACGCCCACGTCATCGCCTACAACTACATCAACTCGCTCATCGGTGGCCTGCCTCACCTACAGCAGGGCGGTGGCTCCCCTCGCCTCCTCGGCAACCTGCCCATGGGGCTACCCGCAGGCGTCACTAGTCTTGCCGACCTGCAGATGCACCCCGACGCCAGCGAGACGGTCATCCGCGACTTCCACCAGAACGTTGCCACCGTGGCCTCCAGGACTGTCGTCCCCTCCAAGGCGGCCGCAATGCTTGGCCTCGGCTCGACCGCCCTGAGCCCGCCCGTCAGGCCAGCCCCCGGCTCCCGCGGCGAGGGCACGGGCAAGGGCAAGGGCAAGGGTAAGGGTAAGGGTAAGGGTAAGGGCAAGGGCAAGGGCAAGGGCAAGGGCAAGGGCAAGGGCAAGGGCAACCCCCCCAAGACCAGCCCTGCTACCGCATCATTTGCCCCGTCTCCCGAGTCGGAGCGCGCCATGCACGACCTGCGTGACGATATCGCCCTGAACATCTTCCGCCTCGTCGAGACGATCGACTTCTCGTCCGCAATGATCCACCTGTCCGAGGAGGAGCAGGATGCCATCATCATAGGCACCAGCGGCAAGCCGCTGGAGCCCATGTTCATGCGCGCCCTGTGCGAGGTTGTGCGCTGCTACGAGGAGCTCCACGGTTAGGCCCGGCACCACCCCCGCCCACCTTGCGGCTCCCAGCGGCCCGCAACCCTGCCGTGCAAAAGAACGGCCTACAACTCCACCGCGCCACGGGTGGACACACGACCTCTTCTTCCTGTCGCCGGGGGGGGGGGGGGCGCGTATCTGGAGACATTTATGCCTCCGGCCTCATTGTGTAACTATTTTGTAATCTCGACAAGATTCTCGGCTCGTCACGGCCCGGGCTGACGTCGGGCTTTTCGTTTCCCATCGCAACACCCGCTTGGATCGCCCTTTCACCTTCTGGATGTTTATGGATCCTACTGACACGCACGGCCTTGCGGCCTTGGATGCAGAGCCACCAAGGTCTGCGTTCGACACGACTTGATTTCTACGACGTTTCTCCTTCTCGGCCCCGCCATGGGGGCCACCACTCCAGCTTCGCGACACGATACAACATATTTACTACACCTTCTGCCCACAAATCTCCCCACACCAATATTCTTATTTATTCTTCAGATCCCCCTCCCCCAATGGCATCTCTCAAGCCATCTGTGCGAAAGAATTTTTTTATTTTAAAAAAAAAAAAAAAAAAAAAAAAAGGAAACAGGGAGAAGGATCAGATCACCACCGCCAACTAACCTTCGGATCTTCACACCCCGTCGGCGCTGCCCACGGGTGTCGTCTCCATCTCTCGGCGGCTGGATGGATCCTTTGGCGTGTCGGAGTTTCTCAGCAGCAGGATGATTTTCGGGTCCTTCGGCCTCTCCTATTTGTTTCTCTTTTCTCCCTTCTCGGCGTTTCCCGGCCTGCGCCAATGCGTTCCGCGCTCTCCGCGCATGACGACAAGTGACCCAGTTGAGAACCTGGTGGCGATGGCAGGGTCGATGCCGCCGTCTCAACGGGCGGGCTTGGGTTGCGGAGGTGGTATGATGTCGGACGGGTGTGGGCAACGACCTCTGGGCTGTGGGTGATGGCTGGACGACCGTTGGCCGGCCTGGAGGGCCTACGGCCCCCGGGCGATGATGCACACACACTCCCTACCTCTCGACGACCACGCTCACCTCACCCACCGGCTCTCATTTCCTTTCTTTTCCGACGGCCCGACAGCCGGTGCCCCTCATTAGTGTCGTCACTTCTTTCTCACGACGAGGAGAGAGAACTTTCCACACACAACGAGAGGGCACCCGGCCGGGCCCTTCCCTTGTCGTCTCATTCCTTCTTGTGCCCGGGTCAGGGAGTCGGTAGGCAGGGGATCGGCATGGAGGAAGGACGGACCAGCTCGGGGCTCGGGACGGGCTTGGTGTATCGGCCCTGGTCCACCTCGTCTCGTGGAGGGATCAGTGGTGGATAACACGGAGGAACCGGCGTGCTGCGGTAGATAACCTCTCCCCCCCCCCCCCGGCTACTACAAAGAAAAAAGAAGAAGAAAAAAGGTAGAAGAAGCACGGCGCAGGGGCTCGAGACCATCGAGACCGAGACCCTGCTGGGGTGCAGGGAATAATGACAAAAGTGATTCCTTTGCTATTATGTCCTCTTCTGCTGCTGCTGTGACGTGACGTGACGTGACGTGACGTGACGTGACGTGACGTGACGTGAGAAAGCGGAACCTCGCCCGGTCCGGGCACAGGGACGCCCTGTACACATACATCTTGCACAGCCCTCGGACCAGGGGCGCGCGGCTGCACACGGCTGGGAAACAACTGTATCGATATGGCATGAAGATGGGCTAGCGATGTACTGTTACAGCCCTACCGGCCCCTCAGGGCAGAGATCCCGACGGTCCCCATGCTCGTCTCCAGCTGCACCTCGTACTCGACGGAGTCGTCAGAAGGGAACGTCCTCCTCAGCACCCTCCCGTACTGTCCCTTCTCGAGCGAGTCGTCCACGCCGCTCACGCCGCCGCTCACGCTGCCGCTCACGCTGCCGCTCGTGCCCGGCCAGCTCTCCTCCGCCGCACTCCGGCCGCCGTCCGCCGAACCGCCGCCGGCGCTCCCCCCCCGGCTGCCCCCCCGGCTGCCGGCCCCGCTGCCGGCCCCGCTGCCGCCCCCCGTGTCCCCTCCTCGCCCGGCCGAGCCGGCGGCGCCGGCGTCGTCGTCCTTCCCGCCCGGGGAGGGCGCCACCACCCTCCCGCCGCTCTTCAGCTCGGTGACGCGGGCGTTGCTGAGGGCCAGCAGCCCGGCGCTGGTGAGGAGCAGCACGAGCAGGACCAGGTTCCCGGCCTGGGTCGCGTTGCCGCTCACCGAGGCGACCAGGTAGACGAGCACCTTGGCGGCGGCCTCGAGGTAGCCCTCGGCGTGGGTCTTGGGCCGCAGCCAGACGGTGGTGGTGAGCGCGTAGAGGTCCGTGTTCAGGCCGTGCAGCACGACGGCGGTCGTCGGGTCCAGGGTGACGGTGTACTGGGTGATCCGTGGGGGGGGCTCCTCGGCGACGGGCTCCTGGGTGAAGGGGGAAGGCAGGGCGGCGGGCTTGGGCCGCGAGCGGGACTTGATGACGGCGATGTTGAGGATGCGCGACAGCATCAGCGCGAGCATGAGGGCCAGCGCCCACCCTGTGAGAGAGAGAGGTTTCCCTTCGTGAGCCTTCTTGGGGTCCCCCTTCCGGGGCGGGCGAGGGGAGGGGAGATACGCAGGTGCTAGTGGGGGGAAGGGCTTTTTTGGGGGGTGGTGGTGGTGGTGGTGGTGGTGGTGGTGGTGTGTGCTCACAGTCCTCCAGCAGGATCACGATTGCTATGGCCACACAGGTCAGGACCGGGCTGGCCAGGTACAGCAGCTGCGCGGCCCAGGTCAGGCCCTGCCCCGGCGGCCCCCCGGCGCCCGGGCCGCCGTAGACCATGCCCCTCTGCCCCCTCGCCGGCCCCCGGGCCGGCCAGCCCGGCGGCGCCGGCGGCGGCAGCCCGCCGACGTCCAGGACGACCGTCCTGCCCTCCACGGCCGAGCGCAGGATGTAGCTCACCACGGCGCGGTTCACGATCCTGTGCGCCGTGGGCCTGCCGTCGCTGCCGACCTCCACCGCGGTGAGCTGTGCGGCGCCCTCGGCGCGGGAGAGCTCGTCGGCGGCCTGCTGGTAGTGGAGCCCGGGGACCAGGAGCAGGCTGTCGAGCCACGAGGAGCCGCCGCGGAGGGCGGTCCGCTGCGCGACGGTGCTGAGGTCGGCGAGGACGAGGAGGCCCGAGGCGGACAGGTTGAAGTTTGGTATGGGCATGGTCGTCCAGCCCGGGACGAGGGGGCGGCCGAACGGGGTGACCTCGATCTCGCTCATCTTAGCGGCGGCGGCGGCGGCGGTGGTGGTGGTGGTGGTGGTGGTGGTGGGTGGTAGTGAGGCCACGAGGGGGCCAGCAGGTCGAAGGGGGAGGGGCGGCGCGGCCCTAGATAAATGGTTCCTCTCGTCGGCCTCCTGGGGGGGCGCTGGTGGTGTGACGTCGTCGTCGTTGTTGTTTTGGCCACCAGCTGCTGCGAGGAGAGGGGTGACAGCTCAGCCGCCTGGGACGTGAGCCCGCGCCCCGCCTGAAGGGGGGATAAGCGAGACGAAGTGAGCACAGGATAAGGCTGGCGCCCCAGACGGCGCCGAGGTGTGATGGCCTAGGCCTGAGGATATTGGGGGCATGGTCAGATGGGCAGGTGACGAATAGGACGGTGGAGCCGGCGGCACATGATGCGCGCGGGGGGCGGGCTCATGCATGACTGCTACTGTACTGTACTGTAATGTAATGTACCGTGCATGTATGTACTATGTATGTGTGTATGTATGGCTCAGGCGATCCTACTCAGTTACATACTGAGGATGAGGATGAGGATGAGGACGAGGATGAGGATGAGGATGAGGATGAGGACGAGGACGAAGACGAAGACGAGGTCGAGATAGAGTTTGGCGGGGGGAGGGGTCGGGTTAAATCCCATATCGCCAGACCCCACCGATAGTCAAGGTTGCGCTGCGTGCAGTGTGCTTATGTCAGCCACCACCGCCACACACCACCGCCACCATCACCAGAGCCTTCGTCTTTGTGGACCGCCCCAGCACAACGCGCCAGGGAATGAATGCTCTGGAGCGGGGTGGTGCGCGGCGCTGATGATAATACGAAGACGACGACAACGACGACGACGACGACGACGACGACGACGACGACGAACAGCGACGACCACTGCTACCTACACGCGCGAAGACAGCGACGCGACACGACAAGACAAGACAAGACAAGACAAGACAAGACAAGAGGAAAACCCCCCCTTCGAGAAGAGGACCCCCGATAAGAGGACCCCCCAGACCGAGGGTTTTTCCAATCCTCGCCATGCGCTCCCGCCCCGTCCGCCGGCTGCCCCTCCGGCAGCCCACGGTCCGCACCTTCACGCACGGCACCCCCTCCTCCCCCCCCCTCCCCCGGGGCCGCCCACAGCTCCCCTTCCTCTCCATCCCCTCCTCCCCTCCCTCCCGCCCCCGGCGCCGGCAGCAGCAGCACCAGCAGCAGTGGCGCTACCTCACCACCGAGCGCAGGGCCTGGATCCGCCGCGAGGTCGGCCTCGCCGCCCGCTGGACCGCCTACCTGTGGGCCATCGTCTTCTGCCTCGCCGGCGCCGCCTACGCGGTCCAGCAGGAGTTCCTGGAGCGGCGGTACCCCACCCCGCACGAGTGGTCCTTCCTGACCCGCATGCTCAAGCGCGGCGCCGAGGCCGAGAGGGCCCGGGGGGACGTCGCCGCCGAGGACTGGGTCCGGATCGTGCAGATGCTGCGGGACGTGCTCGGCCGGCTGGAGGACCCGCGGGTGGACGGCAGGGGGCTGCGGGACATGGGCGGCGGCGGCCCCGGCCCCGGCCCTGGCCAAGCCAAGGACATCTCCGCCATGCCCGAGGCCTGGAGGAGGGGTTACTACGAGGCGCTGCTGCTGTACTGCCGGGCCGCGGAGCACGTGGACGGCTGGGTCCTGGACCGGACGAGGGGCGTCGCCTTCCCGCCCGGCGTGGTCAGGGGCCCGTCGAACCCCTCCCCCAGGCCGGTCCCGCCGGGGGCCAGGTCCGCGCCGCGCGAGGAGGACTGCGTGCCCGCGGGCTTCCCGCGCCCGGGCGACGTCTACCTGAAGCTCATCCACACCGCCGGGCTCACGGCCAGGCAGCGCATGGACGCCCAGCTGTCGTACGCCGCCTGGCTCGAGTCCACGGGCTCCGCCGCGCCGGCGGCGGCCGTGTACCAGGACGCGGTGCGCACGGCGGTCGGGGCCATGGACACGCCCGACCCCGCCGTCCTCAACCACCACCCGGACACGTTGGTGCTACACGGCGGCGGCGGTCCGGACCAGAGGCCCTCCGCCAACCTCCTAGCGTCCCTCACCGCGCTGACAACATTCAGGGCCCGCCACGGCGACGCGCCCGCCGCCCTGCCCGTGCTCGTCTCCATACTCCAGGCCCGCCGCTCCCTGGCCCCCCCCGAGGCACCACCACGGGGCCCCGCCGCCGCCGCCGCCGCCGCCGCCGCCGCCGCCTCCTTCCTCGACCGCAGGGGCCCGGTCCAGAAGGCCCTCGACCTCCTCAGGCCGCCGGCATACCCGCCGCCGCCGGCGGACGGGACCCTGCCGCCCGTCCGCGACAGCAAGGAGCTCTGCGAGGAGGCAGCGCTGCACCTGCACATCGGCGAGATCATGTACACGCTCCAGGCCTCGGCGAGGGAGCAGGGCATCGCGTGGACGAGGGAGGGCGTCGACCTCGCCGAGGGGGAGCTCCACAGGCTCGCCGGCCAGGGGCGGGGGGGCCGTGCCGACGCCAGCAGGACGTGCCGGGAGTGCCTGGCGTCCGGCCTGGACAACTGGGCTACCATGGTGAGGCGGATGGTCGCCGAGGAGGAGGCGGCTGCAGGGGCACGCGGGAGGAAGCCGCCCGCGGGGTGGTGGTCCGGCCTGTGGCCTGGGAGCAAGGCGGCGGGGAGCGAGGGCAGGTGGGCCGCGGAGGAGGAGGTCGTGGCCGAGAGGACCAGGAGGGCACACGAGATATTAGAGGACCTCGAGAAGCCAAGGGCCGGCTTGATGTCTGGGCTGGTCAGGGCATAAGGCTTGTCATTGGGATCAGAGTAGCTATTGAGATCAGGACAGCCATCGATATCAGAACGACACAGCACACGAGAGAATGCTCCCTGCCCCCACCGGTTGCGGCGAGGACAGTACCAAAATAAAAGAAAAATAACCATCGCAACTGCCATACCAGTTCCATCCATCCATTCTTTTTTTTCCTTCCGTCATGCCATCTGTATTGGAGCCCGGGGCTGTGGGCGCCTTGCGAGCTTGTGATGCGCTGGCGCCCTCTGCAGTCTCAGCTCTGAAGTGCAACCAGCCACCCGGCCAGACCTCGGGGCCGACGGGGACCTAGCTGGCCCAAAACAAAAAAAAAGGGGGTTTTTTTTTAATAAAAAAAAGTATAAAAAAAAGGGGGGGGGGGGGGAAGAGAGAAGAAAAATCAGCCCGACATCTCCTGTTCTGGCTGGGGTGGATGCTCCAATCACGCCGACCTGACCACAACCACCTTGTTCGGGTCGACATCCTCGCCGAGCTCCTTTGCCAGGTCCTCCTCCTCCTCGCGCCGCCGCGACTCCTCGCGGATGATGGACTCCAGGCCGTTGGCGTCCTCAGCCTCGCCAGCCTGGTATGCCTCGCCCTCGAGCTTCGCGCCGCCGGTCGCCTCGCCCTCCGCCTCCCAGCCGTCCTGGCTCGCGTCCTCCAGGGGCTCCTCACGTCGCCTAGGCACGACACAGGCCACGTCGTCGGGACCCCAGCGGTTAGTCGCCTCGTACTGCTCATCACTGTACGTGACGTCCATGGCCGGGTGGGCGTAGGCCGCGCCGGTCCTGTAGACCTCCGCCATCCACGGCAGGATGTGGCCCTTGGCCCTGATCAGGGCGAGCTCGGAGTAGTAGGGCTCGCCGCAGGAGAACACGGGGCAGCCGTAGCCGGTAAAGGTGACCGTGTTAGGATTGCCGGTGCTGTTGGCGATGGGCGTGCCAACACGATCGTTGGTGTTGACGTAGGCGCGAGCCTTCTGCGGGAGGGGGTCAGCCAGCTGGGGGGGAGGGAAGGACTCCTCCCCTGCTTCTAGAGAGAAGGGGGAAAAAAAGAAGAAGAAGAAGAAGAAGAAGAGCCAACAGGAGAGGGCAGAGACGACGACGTACCTGGCGGAGGAACTTCGCAAAGCCCTCGCTCTTCAGCTCATTGGCCCCCAGACCACCGGCCACCAGCGCCAGGCACCCGACGCGCCCATCCCAGCGGCCCCAGTTGGCGTCCAGGTACCTCTCCACGGCGACAGCGCCGTCCGAGATGCCGATGATCTCGACCTTCGCGCCCTCCTTTA
The DNA here is from genome assembly GCA_026119935.1 of Endothia cerciana. Classification (NCBI taxonomy): domain Eukaryota; kingdom Fungi; phylum Ascomycota; class Sordariomycetes; order Diaporthales; family Cryphonectriaceae; genus Endothia; species Endothia cerciana. The sequence continues at coordinate 42,684 of JALRMH010000069.1, forward strand.
CCAGGGCCGTGTAGCCGAGGACGCTCTCGAACACGCACCGCACGTGCTCGTCCACGTCCCCGTTGTTCGGGATGCTGTTGATCTCGGGGTCGAACAGCAGGCCGCTGTGCACGCAGCTCTTCATCCTGACGCCCATGCTCTGGCGGTAGCACAGCGTGCGGTGGCCCTCGGGCCACCACCACTTCTCGCCCGTGTTGGCCAGCACGATGCCCACGTCGTCAAGAGCCTGTGGCGACTGCAGCAGCTTCTTGACGACAGACACCAGGCTCCCCTCGTCGATGCCGCCCGGGCCACCGATGACCCTGTGCGCGAGGACGCCGAGGTCCTGGTCGCCCTCGCCGAAGATGACGATGATGCGCTTCTTGGTCCAGAGGCACGCCGAGACCAGGATGGGGATGTGCGGGCGGCTGAACGTGGTGGTCAGGGGCAGGGCCAGCCTGGCGAGGCCGAGGTTGAACAGGCGGGAACGGATGATGTCGACGACCGCGATGGTGAAGGCGAAGCGCTGGCGGTCGTTGAAGCGCATGTTCCGGGTGAGGAAGAAGTTGAAGTAGTACTTGGGGAAGAGGATGTTGCGGATCTCGTCGCCCTCGTTGATGAAGTAGCTGGCGTGCCGTGTCAGCCCGGGCGGGGGGGAGGGGGGGGGAACCTGGGGTCTGGGTGAAGGGTATTGGGGGGGGGGGGGGAGAGAGACGGGGGTCCTGAATATCACGAGGACGGAGGGCTGTCCAGGACTTACCCAAGCTTCTGGAGGTTGGCGGGATACTCAGGGTCCTGGGGCAGACCTGACCAGAGTCGGCGATACATCTTGGCGGTTGTTGTTGTTGTTGTTGTTGTTGTTGTTGTTATGAGTTCTGACCAGATGGTGTGTACGAGGCAGGATAGAGAGCTTCCAGGGTTCACACGTGGGCTCCAGAGGGGGGCGTCTGTTCTGCTGGCTGGGGGCGAAGCTGTCCTGGTCTGCGCGGTAGAAGGCCGGGTGGGGGGTGGGAGGAGAGAGGAAGAGAGAGGAGGAGGGAGGGGTGAAGAGAGGGACAGACGGCTGGTGTGTTTTTATGAGGGGGGTGGGGAGCTGTGGATGAAGTCCTGGAAGGAAGAAGGAAGAAGAGGAGGGAAGGAGAAAGGGAAGAGCGCCGCCTTCCAGGTGGAAAAGATTGGGCACCTTTGGTCCGTTTGGTCGTCCGTTTGTTTGAAATTGGGCCTGATACGAGGGCGGGAGACTGCAGCTGCTAGTCGCTAGGCGAGGCAACACCACATCGGATCTCCCACCAACACCGCTAGAGCTTGGAGAAGAACCTAACCTGTCTTGATCTCTTTGGCATATCGCACGCCTGCTGCCCCCTCCCTGACGGACCTTCCATAAGATATAATGTTGGCATTTTGGATCAGCCTGGCCCTGGCCCTGGCCCTGCCCCTCCCCACCCCCCCCCCCTTCCTCTACTCTTGTACATCACCCACCCACTCTCTTGCCGTGTTGTTCGTACACCCCCTTCATAGGCCCATAGATCCTTCTCGAGACCGACAGACAGCGACGGGCTGGAGGGGGGGGGGGGGGGAACGACAGCCCTCTGGTGGGTGGCCCCCCATACGTTTGTGCCCGCCCCGCACCTACCAGCTCGCCTTCTGCACGCCAGGCAGGGAGCCAGCGATGGCCTGCATCCTGAAGTTGTACTGTGACAGACGTCAGCATGTCTTTCCCTGCTCTCCCCTCCCCGCGCCGCAGCCACAGCTTCCCCGCCTGCGGGCATCCGTCCGAACCAGGCCCGCTCCTGTCCATCCAGGAAAGGAAAAGCAAGCAACCCCCCCCAGACCGTACCCGCGAGAGAAGAATCGTGCCGGGGGGGAGAGAGAGTGAGAGAGAGGGGGGGGGGGGCGGGGGGGAAGGGACCTACCCTCGACATCTTGAAGTCCCTAAAGATACCCCTCCCCTTGCCGCCAAGTATACACCGATTCCTGATCTGCGTGGGGTTCGTGTAACAGTGCATCTGCGAGAGCTGGAGCTGCGCCTCGGCGCGGACGCGAGGGTGGAGAGTTGTATTGCGGATGATGTAGCGGAGGGCTTGCCTACAACGACAACACCAACCACCAGGACTCCATTAGCACACATGTCGCGGCGGGGTCCCGATGACCCCTCCTCCTCCCGCCGGGGGCCGTGACGCCGGGACCGACCACGGTGGCAGGGCGGCCTGGGCCGGCGGCCAGGAAGAGAAGAGGCAGGGCAGGGCAGGGCAGGGCGGGGCATGGCAGGGCAGGGCGCATGCGTTACCTCTCCGTCTCGTACTTCTCGTACACCTTCCGCTTCGTGTGGTCGCGGATGATCTTGATGTTGACGAAGCAGCCCAGGTCGAGCTTCTTCGACCGGAACATCGACATCGTGGGCAGGAGGTCTGCGCGGGCGTGGGCCGTCCGTTGTTGTAGCTGGGCGGTCGGACCAAATCTCAATCTGCCTCGCTGCGATGTGCGCCGCGAGGTTCGGCTCGGTACTGATCGCTTACATAATAGGCGGTCAAGATTTCCGCACTGCGGCAGCTAGGCGCCGGCGGATCGATCGGTCTTGACACGGCTCAAGGTTATCTATCTATCGGTCCACAGCAAAAGACGCGCATATGGACATTACACACACACACACACACAGGGAGGGAGGGATCTGTCCAGCTCGGGAGGTATGGAAGGCACTCATTATCTATCCTCCATCTAAACGGGCTGTCCTTTGGTCTCTTTGACCGCTTGTAAACCACTCCACACCACACACCCCCCCCCCCCGCCGCCCCAGGGTACTGTAGAACGTCCCACAGCCCGAGGTATGTAATAATAACTGAAACTTAAAAAATCGTACATCGCTTTGATACCTTTCCGGAGTATCTCTTCTCGACAAAATGCCGACGACAAATGCCTCGGGCTCACTGAAACTTTTCCAGAACGCCACATGCCTGCAGAAAAGAAAGAAAGAAAGAAAGAAAGAAAGAAAGAAAAAAAAGAAGGGGAAGAAAAAAAAAAAAAAGGGAAAAACAACCACCATGTGGGTCTTCCAAAGCCCCTCTCTGATTTTCTTCAGCCTGTCCTTCACAGCACGGGGATGCCCTCGTACTCTCCGTAGCCCAGCGCAAGGTTCATGTTTTCTGTATATAATATCAGCAGGTGTCCGCTGGGCGGGGAGGGATGTGTAACAGGAGGATGCAGGGCAGATTAGTTGGACAACACCTACGCAGACACTGGGTCGCAGCCCCCTTCAACAGGTTATCGATCGTCGCGCAGACGACCACCCTCCTGCCGGAGCTGTGCACCGCAAACCCACCAATCTCCACGCCGTGCTTGCCGCTGATCGCCTTGACGGTCGGCGCCTCGCCCACGACCTTGACCAGCTTCTCGCCCGCGTACCGCTCCTGGTACAGCTGGCGGATGTCGCGGCTCGTCATCGTCTTGTTCAGGGGGATGTTGATCGTGTGGTGGATGCCCTGGAACCACACGGCCACGTGGGGGGTGAACGCGACGCTGTGGCCCAGCTGGGAGCTGATCTCGCGCTCATGGATGTGGTCGGTCAGCGAGTAGGGGATCAGGTTGTTGGTGAGCAGCTCGACGTCGTTCTTGGGCGAGGGCTTGGTGCCTGCGCCGGAGTAGCCCGAGACGCCGAACACGGCGGGCTCCCCGCCGAGGTGCTCGACCAGCGGCGCCAGTCCCAGTTGCGCGCCGGTGGCGTAACAGCCCGGGTTCGCGATGTCCACCGCGTCGTGGATCTTTTGCCTCTGGACGAGCTCGGGGAGGCCATATGTCCAGGAGCTGTCGAAGCGGTAGTCTGCCGAGAGGTCGACGGTCACGCTCCTGTGGCTGCCCGACGGCCTGCGGCCCTCGTGGACCGCCTCGACGAAGGGCCTGCACACACCGTTGGGCAGCGCCATCACCCAGCAGTCGATCTCGCCCCTCTTCTCCATGTCCCGCACGTCGTCCGGGCTCAGGTTCTCGTATGTGATCCGGGCCTTGTCGTAGCCCTCCAGCAGCGTCCCGTTCAGCTCCCGTGACGACACGTGTGCCAGTTCCATGTTGGGGTGGGAGTTCAGCAGTGAGATCAGGGCCTGCCCGGTGTAGCCTCGTGCCCCGATGAGCGCGACCTTGGCAGGCCCATCCCTCGTCTTGTTGCGCCTGCCCAGCGGCGGGTTGGGGTTCGTGGTCGCCGTCGCGAGTCCTCGCCGCTGCGCCGGCGTCCTCGGCAGCCAGGACGACCTGGGCCTCGCGACGGTACCGTAGCCCCGGCCCTGCCGCGCGGCGGCCTGTCGGGGGGCAGAGGGGGCGGCGGCACCGGCGCCGAGTGCTGCTCTCCGCATCCGGGCCTCCAGGTTTGAGTCACCCAGCATCTCCCGGCCGTGTGTCTCGAAGTCCCTCATGATCTGTACGATATCCTTGCCGTCCTCGATGCCGCACCAGAACATGACGTCTCCGCCCACAGACAGGCTGCCGTCGGCCTTGTCCCAGAACCAGGTCAGGTTCTCGTCGTCCTCCCTGACGGTCCAGACAAGCTTGGGGAAGTCCTTCTTGATGGCGGTGAACAGGTTATCGGCGATGTTGCTCAGCCAGCCGGACTTGGTGATCGTGAGGGTGGCCAGCGTCGCGTGGCGGTTCTCGTTCGCCGGGAGGACGATCGCGACGGCGTTCATGTCGGCGTCGTAGTAGGCCTTGAACGGGCTGTCCCTCAGGAACTCGACATATGCGTCCACGGTCTGCCGTGAGTTGGGACCCTCCCGGTCGCGGATAAGCACCGCCTTCAGCTTCTCCATGTCGCCGAATTCCCGCAGGCTGGTCGCGGAGAGCAGCTTGTTGCCGCGCCGTATCAGCGTCCCGGCGCCGGAGTCGGTGAACAACTCCTTCTGGAGGTCCTGAGGGTGGATGATGGCGACGGACGATGACCGCGGCAGCGTGTCCAGCAGATCCTTAATCTCCTTGATCTTGAGGCGGGTCCCGTACCTGCACCACGACTGTGACACGTACCACTCGAACTCCTCGTCCAGGTTGATGGCAGAGATCTTGCCGCCCTCGCCATCAAACAGGCCGCCCTTCTCGGACAGGTAGACAACCTTCAGCGGCTCCAGCGCGCGGGCGAGCTCCGCTGCAGCGACGTCTGCGTTGACGTTCAGGCACTGCCCGTCAGGCGTGTACGCCAGGGACGTCAGCACAGGCAGGCACCTGTGGTTGATAGCCCACTCGATCATGTCCTTGTTGACATTTGTGATCTTGCCGACCAGGTTCCACTTCTCCTTGTTCAGGTAGTCGGCCTCGAGGACACCATGCGTGATGGGGCGGACGTGGACGCCCATCTCCTCCAGCCGGTTGGTCAGCCTCTGGTTCTCCTCCATGAAAAGCCTGCGCGCCACGGCGAGGGTCTTGTTGTCTGTCACCCGGATGCCCTCCTCGAACTGGGGCTCGACCCCGGCGTCCTCGAGGAGCCTGTTGAGCTGGGGGCCGGCCCCGTGGACCACGACCGGGTACAGGCCGACGTGGTAGAGGAACGCTAGGCTGTTGCATAGCTCGTCCAGGCTGTGTGCGGCGTCGTGTCAGCCCTCGGCCCAACCCCCCCCCCCCCCCCAGACGGGCAGTCTCCTCCCGGTCCCCCTCTCGGGCCCTGCCGCCGGGGGTGATCACTCACTAATCTGTCAGGATGGCCCCTCCGACCTTGATGACCGCGAACCGCTGCGACGACACCGAGGTGAAATGCGACAGGTACTGCTGGACCTCCCTCCTAGAGCCCACACTGCTCAGGGTCTGGATGACTATGCCGCGGGTGCTCAGGTCCGTGAGCTGCTTGGTGGATGTGGAGAGGGCAGCGCGGCGGGCGCACCCTGCCAGACGCGCGCTGGCCACCGCCGGAGCGGCAGCCCGGGGGGCGGAGGACACGGGCAGTCGGGCGCACCGCCGGGCCCCGACCCGGAAGGCCCTCACGGAGGAGGAAAGCATGGCTGTTCTGTGGGATGACGGTTCTCTGTGGTAGGCAAGCAGGTTAGCACAAGAAGCTGTGCAGGACCAGGAGCAGCTTGTCGGCAGGAAAAGGAGGCGGTCCGGTGAGACGATGTGCAGACGAAGCCCTCCCCCCTCTCCCTGTGCAGAGCTATCATCTCGAGGGGAGCAGGGGAGGGGGGGGGGGACGCCGACGGCGATGTGTTTATTGACTCACGATAGAGATAGCTTCGGACCTGACTCGGACGCGCAACAACAAAACCCCAATTGAGCAGAGGGAGTGCCTCTTCAGCCGGGGGCGAGAACGGAAAAGCAATTGGACAGAGGGGGGGTTCGTCTGTATGACCACAGAAGGAAACGGGAGGAGAGGAAGAGGGAGGGAGGCCTGGGGAGGGTGGAAGCGATACAGAATGGTCCACCTGGGGGGGGGGGAGGGAGAGAATGATTCGTATTGCTCCCGATGTCCTTAAAAAAAATTAAAAAAAAAAAAAAAGTCACGGTGTGTGGGGGTGGCAGCAGTGGAGGGGTCCAGATTCCTGCTAGCACCTGCGCCGAAACCGCTGCCCTTCCCAGCAGACTCCTTGGCTAGTCCTCGTACCGTTACCTAGCACATGCCTAGGTACCCTGTAGCCTCTTCCTCCACCTGGGCTGGGGCTTTGGGTTACATTCGACGCTGCATACCTACCTGCAGCAGATCTAGCCTTGCAGATGGAAAAATCTCTTTCTCGCCATCAGGCCATGCGAGTCTTGGCGAGGTTACCCTCAGCTACATTCTTTTGTGAGGCCCTGTCGACCTATCCTCCAACGGCGGCGATGGGCTAGAAGCACACCAGCCCTGTTCAAGGTTATCTGATGCCCCATCCATACCCACCCTGGCCTATTTTGTTACGAGGAACTACTAACTTGACCGTGGCCTTTCCCGTTAACGACGCCTCCGGGCCGGACTCGTCAGTTTATCTGATGCCCCACCGAGGACCCCCTTCTCCCACCCGGATCATCTCGAGCCGCCATGTGGTTCGAGGGGATGGCGGGATGGCTGACAACCGTCGTCTCGACGACCCGGTCCAGAGGGCAGGTGCTGTATAGTTGGGGTTTGCACATCGAGCTGTGTCGGTCAACCGTGTCCTTAGTCCTCGTCTCATACCTCGGCATCTGGTTGAAGCGGATAGTCCCAGCACAAGTTCGCTGCTTTTACGATATTACGATATCAACGTCGAAGCCGTGGCTCGGTAAGGCCGGCCGGGAGTCACGGCCGATCCGCGTCTTCACTTGGCACGGAAAAAGAAGGTGTGTGTCCACTGGACCATCGTGAAGGGTGTGGATTAAGTGGTTCGCAAAACGCCAATTGCCATTCCATCATACATACAATCCCGGATCGCATATTGCACCGTCCGCAGGTTTGCAGGTTTTGCGGTCCCCAGACCAGATCCGAGCCCGGACCACACACCAGCCACGGTGCTGCTATACCTTCCATAAGAGCCTGCCGCTGGAGGGTGTAAAAGCAAGACTGCTTTCCCAACCTGGTCGTACCATCGTAAACGAGACAAGACGCTGCTGGGTTCGTAAAAGGATCGATCGAAATCAAGGATGCGAAGGAAAGCCCCACACACCCCGCCAATGCCATGTTGGCCCAGTAGACGCATCTATCTGCCGGCCGGCTCTTGTTCCCTGTCGTGCATCCCCGCGGGGATAGATCTCCAGGGAGGCGCGGTCGGGAGCTTCATCCGTCGGGTTGTACGTTCATGCCAGATCGTGGGGTTCGCCGGGGTGTCATCTGCCCCCCCCCTCTCCCCCCGGGGTTTAATGCTTGATGAAGACGACTGCAGGCGCCTTGTTAGCTGCTGGCTTCTTATGGCTCCGGTTGGTATCGGGACGGGAGTACACCGCCCGCAGGGTATAGGGGCCGACATCTCGCCAACTTACTCGGCAGGACGATAATCAGAATGAGGATGATGATGCCGGCAATGATGCACATGCGCATCTTCATGTCCTTCCACCACATCTGCTTCCTGACCCGGTTGGCACCGCGGCGGAAGCCTTGGGCCGACACAGCCAGGTTGTCTGTCTTGTCCTGCAGCCTGTCGATGTTCTCGCCACGCTCGTTGGCCATGTTGATGTTGTTACGCATGGTGTTAATGGTGCTCTGCATGTTCTGTGGGGAAGAATGATGTCAGCCTTCCGCACTCGCATACCCGGGAGGCGCAGTCACTTCTCCCTCATCCTCGAGAGCTCCGAAGGCGTGGGCGTGGGGGGTCCGCGCCGGAGGGGCCGGGGCATCTTCGAACGTGTAGTCACGGGAGATGGCGGCGGATTGTTGCGGCAGGGTCATGGTGAGAGAGACGACGGCGAGGGCCTAGGCGTGGCGCATCCCGGCAGTTCCTGGCACGACCACTTTATTTTTGACGTTTGGACTGTCCGTGGTAGCCGGTGACACCAGCACGGTGGTGGCCAACCTGCGTCACCCGTCGGTTTGCCTGATGTAGATGTCGCACGGGAGCACGACTGTCGCCGCGTGGTCGCCGTCGCCATCGTCACCGGTCGAGCCGACGCAGCCCCCCCCCCCCACCCCCAAGGTAGACACGATTGCTGACGTAGGCCGTGTGGGTGGCCGGGCCGGGCGGTTCAGGATCGCAACCTCTCCCGCGAGAGATCGACGGTGGGACTCTCAAGATCATGATGAAGCACTCGGAAGATGCACTTACCCCCTGGATCTGTGCGATTCTAGGGTCGCTGGACTGGGCATTCTCGCCCGGGTAGCGGGCATCGGGGTCGTAGCGTCCGTCGGCCATTGTTGCTGGATGATGGTTCTGGAATGCAATAAATCAATCAATCAATCCGGGTGGGGTGCGAGAAGCTGCAATATCGTCGCCGCGAGGCACTCGACCTGCTCGTTGGCCTGTGATGGATTGGTTGCGGGTAGCTGGGTATCGTCGGGGATGCTTGGGTAGGGAGGGAAAAGGAGGAGGGAGGTTGAGCTTGGCGAGAGGAGGGAGAGGGCTGCGGAAGGAGTGAAGTAAGTCGGTCGATGGACAAGACAGGTGAGACGCTTTGCCTCTCTGGCCTGGGGCGGGGGGGGGCAGGCTGGCAGGCGCTGCAGGGCAGGGCAGGGCAGGGCAGGGCAGGGCAGGGCAGGGCAGGGCAGGGCAGCTTGGGCGGCAGTGGGCGGGTTGGCAAGGCCAGGGTGGTCCCCGAAACAGAATCTGGCCTTGGGGGGAGGTTCTGGGTTCTGGGTTCGCGCCACCGCCTAACGGCGCAGGGCTCTGGCTGTTAGTGAGTCACGCATGAACCTGGCCCGTCACCCTATCAGATACCTGGGCCCTCAGATAGGGGCGGTTGCCTTCCCCGTGTTGCCCCCCCCCCCGACCCCCCGTGCGTGTCGTCTAGAGGCCCAGCCAGCCAACAACCCAACCTCCCAGTCGCAGCCAGCCAACCCAAAGGCCTCGCTTGGTCATTGCCAGGTCGCCTCTCCCTCCGACCACCCCGACAGGCTGAGCCGCTGAGCCTCGGCCGAGCATTCACGAACGCGTCGCATCTGCTGCTCCTCTCTGCCTTTGCTGGTCGTCATCGAGTGGCAGTGCCGCCTACTCTTTGGGCCCGGGCGGGGACAAAGCACAAGCATTCATGTGATCACCTACCTAGCTGGCATTCACGTCCTCCTCCGGGAATGGCCCAGGCCGTGTCCGTCGCAGTCCCCCCCCCCCCTGCGAGCTCGTTGCATCTTGGTTTCATCCGCGTTGTACCACGCACAAGATCGGGATTTTTTTTTTTTTTAGCACAGACGCTCGCCGCCTTGTGGGCCTCACCCAGGCCCTTCAGGACTGCAACGGATGGCTCACTTCTGCAGGTCTCGAATGCGACCTCACCATCGTTTTATTCTGCTGCGGAGGTAGCTATGGACCGAGGGTTCCCTTCGCCAGGCGAGGAAAGACGGCAAACAGGCGAGAAGGAGCAACAAGAGCCACCTCACCTAGCCCGAGGCTAGGGCCAGCCGCAGAGAGCCCTCCCACATTACCCGTCACCAGCACCGGAGGAGCCCGGGCCCTGCCCCTCACTGAAGACGCTGCTGCCCCTTGAGATGCCGCGACTGGATGTGCTTCTTCAAGTTATCCCTGCGGGCGACTGCTGTGCAGCCCGGATACGGACATTTCTCCCTCTCAGACCGGATATTGTTGCGTATAGCATAGTCCTCGTGCCGACTCCACAGGTGTCGCTTGACGACCTTTGTCTCGGCCCCAGCGAAGTCGCAGGTTGTAATGGGACATTGGTAGGGCCGCGTATGCGTGCCCTCGTGTTGCCTGTGAGAGATGCTACATTCAGCCTGGTCTGTCGAACCACACGAGCACCCCCCCCCCCCCCGCGGATCCTCGTCAGATGCCCAGAGAACTTACCATCGTCTAGCGGGCGAATGGAACCGACGCTGGCACGGTGGGTGCCTGCAGAGCAATGGTGGGGCATCGCTGGAGGAGATGATCGCCCCAACGGGATGGAATTGCTGGGGTGGCGGGGATGGCAATGGCACCGGCTTAAAGATCAGCTGCCCTCCCCGGTATTCCAGCGCGTCTGTACTGGTTCTGACGACCCGGTTGTCACTGGTCATGATGCCGCCGAATGCCACGAGCCGTTCGAAGGCCCCCTGGTGTGACGGGAACATCCCCTGCGGAGATGACTCTGGGCTGATGATGTCGGCAGGACGGGCGCCGAGGTTCGCGGGGTTGGCCGGGTGGACGGGTGGAGAGCCAGCTTGGTTGAAGCCAGCCTGGTCGACGCCAGCCTGGTTGAAGCCAGGCGCGACGTCCTGCGGAAGGCCACCGGGGTTGAGGCCAGACAGGACATCCTGCGGAAGGCCACCGAGGTTGAAGCCAGACAAGACATCCTGCGGAAGGCCACCGAGGTTGAAGCCAGACAGGACGTCCTGTGGAAGGCTGCCGAGGTTGAAGCCAGAGACAAGGTCCTGCGGAAGACCACCGTGGTTGGGGCCAGAAAAGACTTCCTGCGGAGGGTCCTCGTGGTTGGGGCCACAAGAGATAGGCTGCGGAAGGCCGCCGTGGTTGAGGCCAGAGACAATGTCCTGCGGAAGGCCACCGTAGCTGGGGCCAGAAAAGACGTCCTGCGGACCGTGGCTGAAGCCAGATACGGCAACCTGTGGAGAGCTGCCGAATGTCGCGAACACATCTTCACCATGGGCGAGACCCCCGAAAGTCACGCCTCCGTATTGGTAAGTGGGAGAGGGTGAGCAGTCATAATTACAGACTTCAGGGTGTGCCGCCATGCCGTGAGGCTGGCTGGTATTGTCTGGCGACATCGTGGGTCAGTCCAGCTCCACAGTCGCCGGTCAGGGCTACTCACCTGGGCTCTGGGTCTGGTGCTGGGGTCCTGGCGAACGGCCGTCATGGTAAGGGTATCGCTGCATTTTTCCTGTTCCGATCATCTCGGACATGATGTGCTATGATCAGTACCACGCCTGGATTGGCAACTGAGGATGGCGGAGCAAGGTTTGGGTGCGAGCGAGAGGGCTGGGAGTGGGAGCTGGGCGGAGGTGCGGTCCTCCTTATGTTCCCTCACCCGCAGGCGGGGTGGCCGGGTTGCTTGTGACTATCATGTTGCACGAGAAATAAGTAAACCTTACCGCCATGTATGTATGGGATACATTACGGACGGAAGCCGAATCCGCTGTGGCCAAAGCCTCGACGACGCTCCGCAACATTCCAGAGACACCGGCTCGCGAGCAGAAACCCTCATCGCAGTACTGAACTGCGCGCAGCCCCAGGCCTGAGGCCCGGGTCAGGCACCACCCCGAGCCAAAGGGTGCTGCAAGCGTTTCGTCCCCTTATGTTGTCCGAGTCTCGTGGGCTCGTCCCTCCAAGGACGAGCGACGAGAGTCCTCAGCGTCGACCTCCAACGTTGACCTCAGCATTGATGCCTGACTGCTGCCACTTGAGACAGCCAGTCCGACCGTTGCTTTTTCCAGCTTATTCATAGGTGTCTCATATGCAACGAAAATGAATTTCCCCCAACCGACGTCTCCGCCGTCCAGTGAGGCCCCTTTTCACCCGAGTCTTGAGCGGGCTATTGCCCCAAGGTGCAGGCTTGGTTGTCTCATCTGGCTGGTCCAGCCATCTCGTATCCCGCTTGCTTCTTCTGCCCAGGCTCGACTTGGTGAGGCCGTGGCTGATCATGCTCCATCGACCGCGGCGCCCCCCCCCCCCCCCAGCTCCCACCACGCCTATCGTGTCCATCTGGGGTTGCGTATACAAAGATGGTTCAGAGTCGCACCCCGAATACCATACACCCGACAGGACCCTTTGGCCAGGAGGCTAATCACCTCAGATGCGGGCAGACGCAAAGAAAACCAAACAAGAAACCAAAAATCTGAAGCAATGACTGTGGCTCACAACGGTTCGTCCGGTAGAGGGAGGGGGATGGCGGGCGGGTCGGTCGGGACATTCATCCATCCATCCATCCATCCGTCCGTCCGTCCGTCCGTCCATCGATCCTTGCACTAGGCCGGGCATGACGTCGGTCAGAGGGCGGCTCCGAGCAGTGACCATTCTCTTAGGGTGGGATATGATGCGTACATGGTACATGGGGAAGCTCCAGCCGGGCCTGGGCAGCTCCCCAGCATGAATATCCCCCGAGACGCCCGTAGCAGGATGTGATTTTTCCAGGCGCAAGCGGCGGCAAGCAAGCCTACACAAACCGCCCTCCGTTAAGGTTCTTGACAATCGTACCTAGTCACGCCCCGCTGGAACGCCATCGTCACGCCTGCCACCCGCCATGTCTCGCCCCTGGGTCCTGATCACACCGGCCAGCCGCGGCATAGGGCACGCCCTCGCGCGCCACCTGCTGCGCACCACGGCCGTCCCCATCGTGGCCACCGCGCGCCGGGACCCCTCCGGCGTGAGGTCCAGCCTCCTCGCGGGCCTCCCCCCGCCGCCCGGCAGCACCGGGCACCCCCCCTCCCCGTCAGACCGCCTACACGTGCTGGCCCTCGACGTCACGGACGAGTCCACCATCCGGGCCGCCTCGGGGCGCGCGGCCGAGCTCTTCCCCCCGGGCGGGCACCACCTGCACCTGTCGCTCGCGGTCCCGGGCATCCTGCACCCGGAGAGGGCCGCCGGGCAGGTCGACGCCGACGGGGCGCTCATGACGTACCGCGTGAACGCGCTCGGCCCGCTGCTGCTGATGAAGTGGTTCGGCGAGCTCCTCCCGCGCGGGCGGACGCGGTTCGCGCTGGACCGGGCCGACGGCCTGCCGGACCACGCGACGTGGGTGGCCATGTCCGCGCGCGTGGGCAGCGTGAGCGACAACAGGAAGGGCGGGTGGTATAGCTACCGCAGCAGCAAGGCCGCCGTGAACAGCCTGGCGAAGACCTTTGACCTCCAGCTGTCGGCGAGGAGCGGGGACAAGGCGATGTCGATCGCGTACCACCCCGGGACCGTGAAGACGGGCCTGTCGAGGGACTACTGGGGGACGGTGCCCAGGGAGAAGCTGTTTGACCCCGAGTATGCTGCGGACAGGATGGTGGAGGTTGTCACCCGGAAGGTCGGGCTGGGGGGGAGGGGCAGGTGCTGGGACTGGAAGGGGGAGGAGATCCTGCCATGAGGAAAACGTCGTCTGTAGGTGAGGTAGGGGGCGGGGAGGTAACTCATCGGCATCGTTGAAGGCCGTCATCGCGCCTCGGTTCTATTATGGTATCTACCACCCCCCAGGCTGGGCGCAGCAGGTCCAGGCCTGGTGTCCAACAGGAACCGTCAAATAATACACGTCTACAAGGCCAGCCCAACCACGCGCTTCGAGCAGATCATGATAGACGGGGTCACAGCTGCACCTCCTGGAACGACGACCGACTTGCTGCTGGTGATGGTGCCGCCTTGTCATCGTCCAGATCCTCGAACGCTGCCACTTTTGGTCGCACCGCCAGATTTTGCGCCTCGTTCTCCGCCCCTGACTCCTGCCCGTCCTCTGCTGCCGCCTCCGTCTTGTCGTCGGCCGCGTCCCCGTCCTCGTCGGATTCGTCCTTGCCGTCACCCTCCACAGCTTCTTCCTTGTTGAGGGCGGCGTAGTCATCCTCAGGTTTCTCATCCTCCTTGGCCGCCTCGCTGCCGCCCTCGCCATTCTCAGCCGACGGGGCGGCCGGCAGGTCCTTGTCCTTCGCTGGCGGCGCCGGGGGGTTGGCAGGCGCCGCAAGAGCCGTCTGCTGCTGCTGCTGCTGCTGCTGCTGCTGGGTTGCCGTGCTCGGCCGGTCCTCACTTGGTGGGCCCGGCCGCAGAGCATCCAGGTAGAACTTGGTGACACCCAGGATCCTGCCGCTCCTCTCACAAGCGTCCACCCACTCCGGCCGTACCACCGGGATGTTCATCTCGACCGCCTTCTCCCACTGGATGCCCCTCCCCTCGGTCGTGACAAAATGTGTAGTATCTATCCGTACGCTGTCGACGATCTTTGCGCCGATCCTCTCGACGGCGACGGCCAGGTCCTCGCGCATGGCCTGTGGCAGGATGCCGGTCGTGATAGTGATGCCGCTCAGGTCCGTCATCTTGTGCGTCTGGACCTCGACCCTCCCGCTCGTGTACGTGCCGGCAGTAGTCCTCAGCACCAGGTGGAAGGTATAACTAGTGTCAACCGCCAGGCCGGAGATCTTGGTGGTGTGCATCTGCAGGGGTTTCGGGATGGTGCCAGCCTTGTTGTTGTTGCGGTACAGGGACAGGCTGATCAGGTCGGCCGTCGCGAGCTGGATGGGGTCCCACTCCAGGACGACGGAGGTCTGGGTCGCGTTTCGGCATCGCAGGATTGGCGTAGAGGGCAGCGCGGCGCCGAAGGTATTGTAGATCTTGTCCTGCAGCGCCTGGAAGCGCTGCTCGGCTGCGGACTCGGAGGAGGTATTGCGCCCGACAGTGATGTCGACGATGGAGCCGGAAGAGATGTCGGGCGGCAGGAGGATGGATGGGAATTCGATCTAAGGAACCAGACGGTCAGCCGCCGGGGAATGCACTCCATGCCACCCAAGATTTACGTGTTGGCATATCTAAAGCCATGCATGTGCCTGGTTCTGCCCGGGTGGGGGAGGAACCTACAAGACGTTTATCTGGGGTGAGCAGGACGGTGACTCCCGCGTCGACCTTACCGACGGTCAAGGAGACAAGCATTCTGCCCGCTTTCCTGGATTCCCAAGCTGCCTGACAATCCGGATGCGCGAAGCGTTATGTCGCAGACGCGATGGGTGGTGAGCGTAGGCGTGGATGAGGCGCGGGGATGTGTGGGTAGGTGGCTTTGAGGACAGCTAAAGCCTGGGAGCTTACCGACCGACCCTTGGCCTGCCCGTGTGAAACCAGGGGACCAGATGGCAGCCAGGCTTGTTACGTAAGCCACCAAACCGTCACCACAAAGGGATGCGGACTTGGGACCTGGCTTTTTCATGCAACAGTCCGGACGAGACTGAGCAGCTGAAGTGGTTGCTCATCTGTTATTTCATCTGGAAGATCTTGAGTCTACACATGGGTATCTCTGGATTAGCCCCCCACCACTGCAGGCCCCTTTTCCTCTGGCTCCACACAGCAGTTGCAGCCATTCCTAAGTTCCTCCTCTCAGGAGAACAACCAAATACACACTGCTATATACACCTTTCAAAAGTACCCAAGAGGACCTCCACAGGCACTTTATCCTCATAGGCAAGGTTTAGCCATAGGTGAGGCAGCGCTGATAAGCACGGCCATGTTGTCCCAGGGCCCTGCAGAACCACACAGGGCGGCAGGGTGGAGAGTGAACCTGTTCAAACACAGTCCCATCAGGGGATTCATCGCACAAGAGGACCAGAGGGCCTAAAGGGTCCAGGGGCTCAAGAAGCTCATCAGCAACGCAACTCAGTTGTAGTCTTTGTCCTCGGTTCGGATCACAGCCACCTGAGATAAGAAACTCGTCCAGATCAGGGACTTGGACCACGTAGCAGTAGTTTTCGTCCCGTTGAACCCTTTCATCTTCAATTTATTTCCCCCCTCCCCCGGGGATCTGCAAGACTTCGACCTATGACCAAAAGTTGTCCCTGCAGTAAATGCTCCTTACTTGCAACACAATCAAAGCTGCGCGATAAGATAATCCTTTGACAGGTGTAAACTCGTGCCTACGTACCTCTCACCAACCTCGATACCAATTCTATGTTAACAACAATCGGCACTTTGAATTCAGATGGTCTTGGCACATCTCGTGCACTTTTGTATCTTAGAATGGCTGTCCACAGACATTGCCCTCCCCAGAGGAGGTCCTCTCTTCAATGCTCATTGGAATGACTCTTTTACAGTAGTCAAGACTTCAGGAAAATTTCAGGCCTTTTCTCATTCTCTAGGGAAGAAGAACGGTATACGGACAGTACGGGACATGCAAAGTGCCGAACGGACTAGAAGCTCCGTACCTGCCTTCCTACCTCCTCAGTATCTTTTCTCCTCTTTTCTTCCTCATCCGGCCACGACCACCTAGAACAACTCCTTTTTCACGATGGGAGCATCTTCTATCCTTCTCACCTCTCTCATATCACAATCTTTGGAACCTTTTCAGCGCTTTTGCCGAGTTTTCTACATCCTTCGGGGTGCTGTGGTTGTCTGCGTTGTTGCTCTGACTTCAGGCCTGGATCCTTTTATTTCCAGACCTCCGTTTCATTGCCACCCAGAAACCACCGGGACCTCGGGGGTTGGCATTGCACTTTGCCAACCGACCAGAGACTGCGTTCCAATTCATTCTCGGGCCTGTGCTTAGAACACTCGCCAGGCAGCAAGCTTAAGTTCTGAGCCACCCTTTTCAGGTCTGACGGCGCGTGACTGACGGTTGTATACCAGGGCCTTGTCCAAGCCTAGCCCCACTCTGCAGGACCGATACCGTTTCTCCTCTCCGATGAGAGCGTACCTCCAACGCTGGCAGCATCGTGCAGAAAACAATGCAGTTTTGGGAATACAAGCGTGGGCGGATGCTGTCCCGCATAACAATGCCCACACAGGGTTTTGATTCAAGAACTAGGGCTGGCTTTGGTTCTGGAACACGGGTTGCTTGTGGGATACCGACCGCATGGTACGGACATCGTAGCAGGCGTAAGAAAACTGTGGCTGTCGGTTTTAATATTTGTATGGGGCCTTTCAACCAGATTGTAACCGGCCCCTGTGGCCCCGTGGATATGCCACCCATAAAAACCCTGACGTGCCAACGCTGCTGGGCTCTCAGGTACATGACATGGCGAAAAGCATAAGGAGCCCGGCGAAGGCTCCAGCCCGGCCTGCTGCGAGCCGGTACAAGGCCGTGTACCAGGTACCACCGGGCGTCCATGTAGGACGTCGCCCATCGCGTTGGGCTTTCGTTCCTTCTCCTTTTTTTTTTTTTTTCTTTCTCCTTTTTTCTTTATTTATTTATCTTACCAAGTCCCCTCAAGCCTACAGCCTCCCTCTCCTTTGAGGATGACTTCATCGGCATCCCTGTACTGGTGATGGCCCTCCCCACCGTCCCCTTCTCGATCCTCTTCCACTTCGCATACGACGTGCAAACGTACTTACCTGGAGAATGTCGATAAGAATATGCCACTGACACACACGGATGTGGAAGCCGGCTCTCAAGGAAGAAAATAGGGAATGACGGATTCCGCAGCTGGGAAGCCAAATGGTCACGTTGCGGTTTGGTAAGTCCCCAGCTGCCCAGGTGCTGTTGAGAGGCAGGTAAGTATCGTGAGTTTCGTCTGGAGCAGTCGGGCACGGGCCACCAAACGGCCCTGCAACAGGTGATTTTCAATATAATCGTCATATAGGTTCCAACACCTGTAATAACTGGTGCCAAACGTAAGTGCCTAAGGCATCTACTTCAATTAGTTCAGCCGGACCGCCAAAAGCCCACGGTTAAAATTAGCGTATCAAGGCTAACTTGGGTGTTTTCTGCTAAGAAAGGGTGGAGGGCGCTCGAGGCCTCACCACAAAAGGCAGTTGGCGGGCCGCACGGGCCACTAGGGCTGCCGGCAGGCCTCGCAGGGGGGGTGGGCATAGGGGTTTTTACTAGATACTGGCCTTATAACCAAACCAGGCTTTGCCGAGACGGTAGCACTCTTTTTTTCTCAGGAACCTTGAGGCTCACCTGGGATCAGCTGGCCGCCCGCACATCTGCAAGCCAAAGCCTGAGGTCCAACCCATTGGCGACCACCCGGAACTGTCTTTGGTGTCAAGCCATTCTCGATGCCCGTTATCTGCTAAGCCTTGTTTATGCTCTCCGATCTTGAGCGCCGCTTTGGTACCCCTATGGACTGAGACCGGGGTACGCCACTCACTCTGTGACAACAGCCGGGTGAGCGGGTGAGCGAGCGGGTGAGCGGGTGAGCATACCCCCCCGCCCTTGGCTCGCGCAGCTCGCGCGCCAGGCAATACTACCGTCACAATACCGAGGTGCTGGGTTGTGGTGTACAGTGGGGTTTTTACTGGATACTGGGTTCTGGGGGGTAGAGGGGTTTTTTACTAGATACTAAAGCACTAGGTTCTAGTGCACAGGGGCTTTTACTAGATACTTGGATATCGGACTTTAAAAGGCACAGGGTTTTTACTAGATACTAAAGCTTCCTTGCCGAGAACGACGTCCTCACACCTCGCTCTCTGCCACCTTCTTGCTGACATGCTTGTTACTATTTGTAATGAGCACTGCAGTAATCCGGAGATACCAAAGCACTATTGGGTTTATGCTAGCAGGAGCGGTGCCAAGATTCGGCCTTGAATAGGAAACACAAGTCTTGAATGCTGATGCAGTAGTTACTAGCGGTGGGGCCTCTGGATATCTGAACCTAGAACTTGGATTGACGACTGGAGAGCTATGAAGGAAATCTATCTGACAGTAGGAAAACCCATCCTTCATATATCCAGCTCTTCAGACCTAGACCAACAAAGTCGACGTCGGTCCGGTGAAGTCGACGTCGGTCCTTTCGGTCCATACCCTAACCCTTGGTTATATAAGCAATGTTCCTGACATAAGGAAGTTCTGTGCCGCGGATGTTGGATCCGGGCCAACGTTGACCTGCTCCCTTCTAGGTTGTAACAAAGAGGAGCAAGAAGAGAAAAAGGTAGAAGACGAGGAGGGAGAATACAGAAGAAAAGCTAAACAAAAAGCAGATCTTAAATACTATTCACAAGCGCTACACCTTCTTCTCTAGGCCTAGTAACAGAGCAAGTGCTTCACAGGATCCGGACTAGAGGAATTATATACCCTCTGGCGCTGCTGTTCCAGCAGAGCCACTCATGCATATCTGATCTGGACTTTCTACCCTTATATCTTTTTAGTCATAACACTCGGCTCCAGCTATTCCTATATAGCAAGGCCTGCTCAGGTGAATACTCACCAACTACAGTAGCAAAAAAGCATCTAAGCATAGCAAAGCAATATATACAGAAAGATACATCTGCCAGACCGTTAAGTGTAGGTTCATGCTATTTGATATTGACCCCTGCACTTCAGTATTAATATTGCTGTCTGCAACTAGACGGTAGCCATAGCCTGCTTCACGTTTTATCTCTTATTACAGGCGCGAGGCGAATATAATAAAATCCCCTAGCCTGACCCTCTACTTCCTTGACGCCTCCCGCTCGGTCCGCACCGCCTTCCTGCTCGAGGAGCTGCGCCTCCCATACACCCGTCACGGCATCAAGAGGGGCTGCAGGGCCAATTATGCGGCCCAGCCTGTTTAGTCGAGCAACAATTGGGGTTATCATCAGGGTTGGATTTGCATTCGGATTCAGAAGAGATATTGTCAGATGTCACGTCCGCAGTAGTGTAAACGACTAGAATTGAGGGTTTTGTGCTCCTTGAGCTGCTTGATTGATTGATTGTATCTGATCTGATCTGATCTGATCTGTCTGGTGGGGAGGCCCCTTTTCGAGGTGGTCGGTCTTCTGTCCGTAAGCTGAAAACGGTTGCTTTAAGCCTTCGTTCCGATATTATAATACCTTAAATAGTTATATTAGTCTACACCAGCTCTCCCACAGTTGGTAACGAGCCTGGGGGGGTCACACTTTTATCATGATCCGTACTCCAAGGGCAGGTCCGTGAGGTCTTCAGCAGGATCTAGTTACCTACTCCCTCGATTGGTGACCACCGTCCCGGGGTGGATAGTCCCGTTGTCTCTTCTGCTCGCCGGCCCCTGGCCTCCCGACGAGTCTGACCTTATTGCCTGGATCAGGCGGCCTCCTTTGTCGTGGCTGATCCCGCGGCCGAGGCGTGCTGTTGCTGGAGGCGTGTACTGCGCGGCCATCCGAGGTCTTCCCTAGCTCCCCCTCCAGGTGTCGGACGATCCTCTCGCAGTGCCTCCGCAGGTCCTCGAACGGGACCTGATGTATGATCTTCGAATCCCGCGATAGCACCTCGAAGGTGCCGAACAGTTGCGCAACACCCCTTCTTGCGAGCCCTCGAGCGGCCGACCTTCCCAGGAAGCTGGCCTGCTTCTGCAGGTCCTCCCCAGACATCCTCCGCCCGTCCGTATCGTAGCCCGCGTTCCGGAGCGCATGCCTCAGCGCCACATTGATGCGGTACTTCGCCTTTCCCCTGACGATCGGCTTGTTGCCGTCGCCCCTGGGCGACGTGACGGACCAGAGCGGCTTCCCGTGGTCGCCTATGAGCCGCCTGACGACCGACTCCGCAAAGGCATGCCCGACCTCGGTGAAGTAGCGCAGGTCGTTCAGGTGTACGACGTGCCGCGGCGCCGTCTTGACCTGGATGCCATTCCAGTCGAGGTGCCTCACGGCCTTCATCTCCGTGTAGAGGCCGATGTCGTTCGAGAGGAGCCGTGCGAGCTGCCCCCTGCCCTGGACGGTGAAGGGCGAGTAGAACATGACGCTCTTGGGGATCTGCTGGTCAAGCTGCCTGTCCAGGGGGGCAGAGCCCAGCCTGGACAGCCTGACGCCCCTGCTACCGGAGCCGGCGGGTGGGGGGGGCCATCTCGCCACCCCGGGTGCCTTTGTTCTGGGCCGGAGGGAGCACCGAAACATCTTGGTCAAGGGGCCCCGGTCGTAGTGATCATATCATCCTGAAAAAGGTCCTCGGAGGGGGGGGGCCTTTTCCTTTCCTTTCTTTGGAACTCCTGCTAACCGCAAGCCTTGCCTGGGCCGCAGGGTGGAACCAGGCGCAAGATGGCTCGGGGACAGACCGGACCTTGCGGGCTGCCGAGGTAGATGATGCGGGATGACAGCGTATGACCCAAGGGGCTGTGATTGCTGGGCCGAAGAGGAACAAGACTTGTCCACTGATGGTGTGGCGGAGTTGAGTGACTCGGTATGCAATTAAGCCATCTTCTCACTGGCAAGGCCCTAGCAGGGCCTGCTATTTCCACACAGAGGCGTGCCCCACTATGACTCCCCTCCGAGCCGGCTCTAGCGCCTAGGAATTCACCCCGCCGCCCAATCCAAAACTCCAACTAGCCCACAAGCACAAAAAGTGACCCCGCCAACACAGAATCACCCTCGCCGCTTGTTCGCCTAGCCCAACCCGCTCCATACATCCATCACCCATTGTCCCGCCACCAACAAGACAAACCACAACAGGGCAGGCCTGCCGACCTCGACGTCCCTCCACTCTAGACACCCTCATCCAGGCGACGACGCCCAGAGACAGCCGACATGCCTAAGAACAAGGGAAAGGGAGGAAAGAACCGCAGGCGTGGCAAGAACGAGAACGACAACGAGAAGCGTGAGCTTACCTTCAAGGAGGACGGCCAGGAGTACGCCCAGGTCGTCAAGATGCTCGGGTATGTTTTTGTTTCCTCCATGCCACCGCGCACATCAAGATGCCTCCCCTTCCGGGACGATGATGAGCCTCTGCGTGCAACGTACGAGGCGCGGACGGCGCAACAGGTAGAGACACACCAGGCTGAGGCAGCTATCGTGGTACAGCAACGGCCGACTCGAGGCGCAGTGCTTCGACGGCACGCGCAGACTTGGCAACATCCGCGGCAAGCTTCGCAAGAAGGTCTGGATCAACCAGGGCGACATCATCCTGCTGTCGCTGCGTGATTATCAAGACGACAAGGGCGATGTCATGTACGTCACATCCCCGCCCCGTTCCACCCACATTCTCCCCCCCCCCCCCTCCCCCTTCTTACCAGCACGAACGGATGTGCGGGAGAGGATGTCGTTTCTAACGCCTGGTTCACAAACAGCCTCAAGTACACTGCCGACGAGGCCCGTTCCCTCAAGGCCTACGGCGAGCTTCCCGAGACCGCCAAGATCAACGAGACCGACACCTTTGGCGGCGGCGAGGACGGCGACTGCGCCTTCGAGTTCGACGAGGATCGTGACTCGGAGAGCGGCGACGAGGGCGGCGCCGGCGGTAAGGAGATCGAGATCGACGACATCTAGACTGTCGACCTGGCGGCCCGCCGGCCGCTTCATCCTTGTCCCGCTTCCTGGACCGTCCCGACGCTGGCACGTTCGAGGGTCACGCGCCTGTGGTCCTCTTTGGAAGCCGGCCAAGGCCGCGCCTGGGGAGCGGGCAGATGGGTGCACGGCGGCGAAAGGAGGTGCAATAAGACTGTCTTCTCTCTCTCAAACCTCAACTCCGGTCCCCGCAAGGGTATGGCCCGAGGTTCCTCGACAGTTGATAAGACGGCGGGGATGGGAGAGACGTCCCGTGCCGGTGGGGAAACGAGCATTTCATAAGCTTCTTGATGATATCATTTCTGGTCTTCTCTTCAGGGGATAATGGTTTCTCTCTTTTTTTTTTCCTCCTCAAGTTCATCTCCGTTTGGCGCAATCACTGTGATCGAGCTGATCTCAAAGAAGGGCTTGCATGGAGGGATCAAGTCTGCACAATTCATGAGACCTTGGTAGACCATAATGAAGTGTCATCTGCTGAAAAACATTCTGTATTTTTGTGTTGTGTCTCGGCTCCAAGATCGGGAAACCGCCCCCCCCCGCCCCCCCCCGGATAGAGTCTCGTCCATGCCACGGAGCAGGCGCCGGCTATAGTTGCTCTAGACTCTGGGACACCCTTCTCAGCCCATTATCAAAGCGCCATCCTCCGCCAGAAAGGGTCGTACGGTCACCACCCTACGATCTAGCAGGGAGGACTGTCGATTGTACATGCATAGATATCAAGAGCCCTATATACATCTTTCTTGATCCGGTAGGACATGCTCGTGTCAAGGTCGTAGCCTCCCCGTCTTTGGTCCCTGCTGTGGCCCGCCGCTGTCTAGTCCCACTCATCGTCGTCACCCTCGTCATCTAGGTTAACAGTCAGCATCATCCAACACACCGCGGAGGCTCAGGGCCCTAGCCTGACGGATGGAACAACTTACCACTATTGCTGACCTTGTTCTTTCTGGCTGCCAGTGCCGTAGCCAAGGCAGAAGCCATATCATTGCCGCCGCCAGGGGCAACACCGGCGGGCGGCAAGCCGCTCCCATGCGGCCCCGTGTCGCTACCGCCGCCGCCGACCTGGGCAGAACTTCTGTCGCGGATCTGGCTCCTGTCGACCTTCTTCAAGGCCACGATACCACCAGCCTTCTGGATGCCTGCCAGCATCGCTGAACGGCCAGAGTCTGTGCTGGGCAGAGCCGCGGCCGGAACGCCGGACGCATAGCCAGAGTCGCGGTTCGGCGGAGGTGGCGGGCCCGGGGGCGGGGGAATGCCAGCCCCTGTTGGTGGTAGTGGCGGAGGAGGTGGGATACCGCCTGCTGGGGGCGGGGGGGGAGGCGGAGGGGGCGCGCTTGAGCCTGGCAACGGGGGAGGCGGTGGGGCGTTGCTTGATGGTAGAGGCGGTGCTGGCGGTGCTGGCGGTGCTGGCGGCGCTGGCGGCGCTGAAGATCCAGACAGCGGAGGCGCAGGTGGGGCGCCAGAGGACGGCAACGGTGGGGGCGCCGGTCCTCTAGAAGGCAGGCTTGGAGGTAAGGGAGGGGCCGCCGCAGCGGGCGCCTTGGGGGGCAGTGGCGGTGCGGGAGCAGGAGCTGCGACCGCCGTCTCCCTGGATGGAGGTGGAGGAGGGACAGGGCCGCGGCTTGGCGGCGGCGGCGGGACGCTTCTTTGTCCTGTGAATGGTGGAGGCACGCCGAACCTATGTCCGGGCTCCTTCGGCTCCTCGACCGGCGTCTTCGGCGGCCGTGGCGGCGGTGGGGGTCCGGGAGCCGGTGCGTGCCGTGCAGGCTCCGTATGCGCGAGTTTGCCAGCGTCGGGCAGCGGTGGAGGCACGTGGAATTTCGGCCTTGGCGGGGAGGGATCACGCTCGATGGCAGGTGGATCGGCCTTCGCGGACCTCCTCGGCGCGGGGGGAGGAGGTGGTGCGGCGGCGGCGGCGGCGGCGGCGGCGGCGCCTCTTCGAGACGCTGGGGGTGGGGGGGGCGCCCTAGATCCTGCTCCGTTGACTGGTGGTGGCGGCGGCGGGGGTGTCGAGTGTTTCGTCTGGGCCTGCTCCTGCCTCAGGAAATCGACGATGAAGGCCTGGTTGTCCATGATGAAGTCGTCCGTCAGGCCTTTCGACCTCAGGTCGTCGCCAAAGTGCTCTCGCCATTCGGGGTCGAACGCCTCCAGGACAGCGAACTGCGCGGGCGAGCTCCGGCTGGACCCGTCGGCCCTGCCGGAAGATGACCTGCCGAGAGGGCTCGCAGGGCCGCTGTTGCGAGGAGACCCGGGCGGCGACGGCGCCGGCGCAGAGGAGTGCCTATGTCCTCCGAAGATGCCGCCTAACAAGCCGTGTTTGTGCCCTCCGCCACCTGCGCCGGGCGCCGCTCCTCCGAACGGTGTCGCCTTGGTCGCCTTGCTGCCGTTCTTTTCCCGGTCGTCCATTTTCTTCTTGAACTGCTTCGCCTCCTTCTCGTCCACGAAGGAGAGGCCCGCCATGCAGTCCTCCAGCTCGAAGGTGTGGAAGAAGGTCCGGTCTTGGTTGTAGCTCCACGGGTCGAATATCTCCTGATCCCATATGACCCCACGCATGGAGGGCTGTATGGCCGCCTTGTCTTTAGCCTCCGCGTTGCTCTGTCCGGCTCGCGACGGGTCCGCGCAACTCACCGATATGTCAACCATCTTCAGCCAGTAGGTATTCCCAACGAGGTCGTTGGCGAGCACCACGGCCCCCTGCAGGCCGGTGTAGGTCCATCTCGAGGGGTTCGGGTGCGCAACGTATAGCCGTGCGACCGCCACAGCCTGGATCTTGTTGGTCTGTTTGGGGACGAAGCGCTTGACAACCTCCTTGTCGGCATCGTTGAGGATAGACGGCATCGTGCTCGGGGCCGGCGGCGGGATCGCTGGCCGAGTAGGGGGGTCCAATGGGGTAGGGGAAGTAGTACTTTGGTGGGGGTGTTGTTCGGGTTGTCCTTCCCAGCCAGCTGCCTTGAGGAGGATCTCGACGACAGGACCTAGGGCTTCATCGGGTGAGCAAGTTATATAGGAGAGGGGGAGGTGCGCTGTCTCGCCTGTTGTGCAGCAAGAAACGTGGTGTCCATGTGTCGCACGTGGTGAATCTGTCCGAGCCGTGATGTGACGCTCCCAGCATCGACGGAGGCGTTTGGCTTGGCGTTGCCGGTGCTGCTCAGGGTGACCTGCCCACCTGGATGCGTCGCAGCGGCGCTGGAAGGGGAACTGGGCCGACGTTGGACGGGCTGGCTTACGGTACTGGCTGACTGTGCCGTGCTGGGTCTGGCTGTGCGCGCGGGGGTGTCGGTGTGGTGATGGTGGTCGGGGTTGGGCAGAGATGGGCCAAGTTCCAACCTAGCCCCCTCCTCAGGCAGGCCAGACGGACGGGTCTCTGCGTTAGGGCGCACAGCGGCCAAACACCTCTCTCCAGGGCGACTATTCCCCAGGGTTCAGACCAGTGTCCAAACCGCTTCCCCCTCGACAGGATGTTTCGGGTACCAAAAGAGTGACAAGCAAAACCCGATCAACGAGCCGTCGTCAGGTCGGATGGCCCGGTAGAGGAAGCAAAAGATTGGGGGGGGGGGGGCCTGACAGATGATTGTTATGAGGATGGATGGATGCTAATCTACGGCAGCGGCCGCCAGCGAGCAAAGGGTTCAGAGAGGAGTGGCAGCTTCAGCACAGCACAGCACAGCACAGCACAGCACAGCACAGCACAGCACAGCACAGCACAGCACAGTACACAGCACAGTACAGCACGGCACAGTAGCCGCCCTGCACAGCAGCCCTGCAACTCACGCTCTCTCCTCGAAAGAAACCGGGACTCACAAACTTTACCATCTCGAGGCATAAAATCAGCGTTCGGACGGATCCAGCAGGGATCTGGAGTCCCGGTTATTTCGAGGTGGCCATGCTTCTCTTGGTTGTTTTTCAGAGAGGGGCCCGGCACGAGACCATCCACCTCAGCACACATCCATATCCTTCCTCCATTATGACATCGATATCAGGCCCAGCTTCAAGTCTGCGGAGCGCAACGGCACTGCCTCCTCCGTACCACACGTCTTCCCGATCGTGTAGCTGGCCTCGACATACACACTCGAGGCAGGTCTGGATGCTCTACTTAGGCTCGCAATCTTCCCAGGCCGCCGGCGGCGAACAAAGAAAGATATACAATACAGTGTGGCGGTACGTCATGAGTAAGGTGTCTTGTGTGGGTCCCGGAAACCGGAGTGTATCCCATCCGTACGGTAACGTGCTCATCTTGTCAGGTCGTTTATTTCAGGTTCGTAAGGTGTCTCTCTCTCTCTCTCTCTCTCTCTACCTAGGTATCTCCAAGGAGCGCTGGAGCCCATCAACCTCGAGGCGGCCCCCGCCCCATCGCCTGTTCACCAGCTGGGTAACTATTTGTTCAGCTCCTTGGCCTTGGCCAGGCGCTCCTCCTTTGTACCCTCCTGGGGGATCTCGCCGTGGTCGTGTGACTGGGCCGGGCCAGGCGCCGCGGCGTGAGGAGCCACCTTGGAGCTGATGATTTCGAAGAAGCCCTTGCCCTGATCCTTGTTGGAATCGTCGATGGGCTGTGGTGTTACCGTCGGTCAGTCAAGTGAGACCAGCGGCCGAGGGACCGAGACGGCTCACCTGCTCGTTCTGGTCGGCCATCTTGAGAGGGCGGTGGGTTTGAGGCGAGGTGGACGTGTATGTCTGAGTGGAAGTTAGCACCCCGTACTGTGTGATCAGCGCGCGTTTCAAGAGACCCAAGGAATCAACGACGTACGGTCTTGTAAGACAAATCTTTCTGATCCTTTAGGGAGAGATGAAGGAAAAGCAATTTTGAGAGACCGAAGATCCTGGGTCTCCAGGAGAGATGTTAAGCCGTCTTGTACACAAATTGCTGGAGGCGCTTCCAGGTTGCGTCATCAGCTTGGCCCAAGTGATCCCGCAGCACACGGAAAATGACGTCGTTCCCTACCGCGCGTAACCTAGGGGTACAGTACGTACGGTAAAGTAAGCCATCCGCTCGCCAATTCAGCTCGTGTGTTGGCGGCTCGGCAGAGGCCCTGAGGCCCTGAGGCCCTTGACCTGGTCCGCCACAGCACAGAGCCAGCGTCTCGCCCGACGACCCCGTATTCCGTAGAGCCCCCATCTTCTTGTTTGTGTCCTTTCCCCATATTTCTATGTATGTATGTATGTATGTATGTATGTATGTATGTATGTATGTATGTATATTTAGGCTCTGCTCCACCACGCCCTGCCCAAGGACTGGCCGCTAAGAAGAACCAATGACCAATCGATCACTCGACGCAGCCTCGAGTGTACAGACGCATCTCACCACGGGGTCTCGCATTCCCGGGGATGGCCATCTTCTCTTTTCTGCCTTCCCGATGAGCACTACTCGGGCATTAAGGAACCTGCCCAAGTGTATCGGCCACCTTCTCAGCAAGAAAAGACATGATCCGTATGGCAGCAAAGCGTAGGACCACATGACGTGCACGTGATGCCGTGCTCAACAGGTATCCTGTGCGTGCAGCAAGCAGTATTGAATGGCTGTATCGAAAGGCCACCCAAATCTACCAATCTGGACGGAAGAGTTCAGACATGCTGACTCTCTCTCTCTCTCTCTCACACACACACACACACACACACTTTTCGTTTACCTCACTAGCACTCCCAAAACGGCCTGAGAATCTTTGTCTGCAGGAGGGTGGCCGGTCACCCAGACCTGAGTGTGACAGGAGGGGGCTCTGGGGCCCTGGTCTGGCCTGTACTGTAATTGCCTCTCGTTTTGGCCTGGCTTGTGTTCTACTTGACAGCAACGACAAAGACAAACAACACAAAACTCCAAGCACACTGGTCCAGGTGCCGGGAAACGACCCCCAGAATCATGAGCGAGAATCGTGAATTGTTAATTACCCGCTCAATATATTTATGCAAGCCCCCTTCTTCGAATTTTTTGGTGGGGGGGGGGGGGGAAGTATCACATTATTAGTCAAGATAACAACAGGACAACACAAAAGTCAGACCAAAAGCCGTCTTCCCACGGAGCCTGGGAACCTGTGGTGGTGCCTCAGCACCTGTCCTGGTAAACAAGCACATTCCAACCATCTTCGAAAAACTGTTGGCCGCTGACCCGGCCGCCGCCGCCGTCTCGGCAGTCCCTGCAAAGGCGGGCAGCACCATCGGCGATGCTGCTATAGGCATCGAGGACCTTGTCCTCCTTGTTCTAGAGAGAAACAAGAAGGAAGGAAAAAAAAGTGTCAGTCGTCTGCCCCAAGACCCCACCATCTGCAACGCCGGACCGGGGAAGAACCGGGAAGCACATACATCATTGCACCAGGCTATCGCCGCGTTGTAAGAGCAGCTGACCCTGCCGCACTCGCCCGGGCCCGGACCGTTGCGGGGCTGGCCGCTCATGGAGTCGAGGTAGAAGATCCCGTCCCAGGCCTTGACCTGCAGCGCGTAGGCGCGGCCGGGGACGTCGCAGATCTGCGTGGTCGGCTTGGGGCCGCGCCGGGAGAGGCGGTGGCCCGCCGCGGCGCCGCGGCGCCCGTCCAGCGCGATGACCTGCTCCTGGATACGGGCGGCATATGCGGGGTCGGCCCCGCGGATGGCCTCGAGCGCGTCCTGTACCGTGCCGGTGACGGGTAGGGTGTCTTGACGATATCGAGGTCAGGGTCGGTTCAAGTCTCATCGTCCAGGGTGCTGTTCACGGGCAGGGACAGGTCACGGCACAGGACAGGGAGGAAGACCCGTTTCCCCCCTTCTTTCCTCAATGGGTTACTTACGGGTATCGTTGATCTGTACGTCCCACTCCAGGTCGATCATCCTGTAGCTCGTGTTGTTGGCGCCCGTGATCACGGCCGGCCTGGACAGGGCGGCGGCCTGGATGCCGAGGGTGCCCATCAGGGCGGCAAGGAAGGCGCTGAGAAGCATCATGGCGAAGGTGTCGGGATGGATTGAAGTTTCGAACGGTGCTGCAAGACCGGGTTTTATCGTTGGGGTGAAGGGCTTGCTTGCTGTTACGCGGAGGGTGGTGCGACGAGGTATAGGGTCGCCTGGGCTTGCTTCCCTCTTGCTTTATATAACCAGACGACAGACTACGCTCCTTGACCATCTGGATGCCGTGGTAGGGCATCTCAGGGCCGAGTCCGCTTTGAGCAGGCCGCGTCGAACCTTTCCCTATGAGCTAACGACTCTCGGTTGTGATTGCCGTACGGTGACGCCGTGATTGCGTCTGGCACCTATGGATCGAGCAGTCATGCTGAGCTGAGGACCTCCGCTTGGTGGGTTTGGGGGGGGGGGGGGCTGGACGGCGGCGATCGTCTCAAAAGCGCAGCCCACCGTGGGAAGGGCGAGGAAAGGATCTGCAGCATCGGGTGAGCACGCTCTGGCCAGAATAGAGCTCACCTGGTAAATGTTCGTAGATCCCCCGCCGGATACAAGCCAGCACCCGAACCTTTCCTTCAAGTTCCCAAACCCCAAAACAGGCCAGAACTAAACCTCAGACGGTCTTTGCTTGAGTACTGAGTTCTAGAAAGTTTTGAGAGCCTCTTCACTAGTTTTTATGATTTTGAGCTACTGAGGTATCTAGTTAAGACATGTTACCAAGTGCTCTCTTTTTTTTTTTTTTTTTTTTTGGCCAGGGCGCGGTGAGGTACCGAGTTCTTTGTCTCGGCCTGTGATCTCTTCGAGAGCTAGGCCAGGCGGGGAGGGGAGGCACTCAGATCGACGGCTGTCTACCAGGGGGGTTGCCATTCTCAGCTGCAGCAGGCCCGTTTCTGTCCCTCGACCCGACTCTTGTGTTGTGTTGTGTCCCGCCGAGAGCAGACACATCTGAACCGTCCTGACCCGCTGGAGCACGGAGGCTGGACCAGCCCCGGGCAGAGTCGTCGAACTATTCCCTGGACCCCCTATGGGTTACCTCTGAGTCCTGCCGCCTCTCTTCACACAGCCATGAAGCTACCAATATATATGTAGTACAGGGCAAACGCGATACTTGAGGTTCTCCTGAAAACACCATGGCATGCTCGGGTTATTACCCCCCGCACCGTGGCCCGATCTTCAGCACGCCACTGGCCTCAGAACCTATGCGGGCGCTAAAATGATGGCCTCCCTCCCACAGGGCCTGCCCATTACACACCGGGCCACCCGCGTCGAAACCAGGCGGGCTCCTGTTCAGCAGCACGGCTGGTCCACCAACTTGTAACACCTGACGACGGCAGTGTCATGAGCCGAGTTCATCGTCGAAGCATAGCGAAAGGCCCTTTCTATGCTGCCAGGCCGGCTAACCCGGCTGTCAGAATGAGGTATCACCCTTAAGAAGAGGAGGAAGAGGAAGAAATGTGCAGCTGGTTGGGCACACGTACTTGTCACCGTTGGGCCAATCTCTCTTCCGGAAGTGGAACTGTATCTTCACGCCGCGGTCCCCCTCGGCGTTCTCAGTTACGACGCAGTCAAAGTTCATGACGTCGGCCGTGCACTCTAAGCAGTTCGGTCGCATGTCAGCCACATAGACCACCCGGGAAGGCTCTGTGCGCAGGGAGAGGGGAAGGGAAGAAGGGAAAAAAAAAAAAAAAAAAAAAAAAAGAAGAAGAAAAACCAAGAGGGAGGGAGGTGGGGGGGGGGAGATATCTGGTATTAAGCTGGGGGCGGGGACATACGGAACGCGAGCTCGGCGCGGAAGTCATCCGCACATTTCCCCGTGAACTTGTTGATGTGCGGTTCCCACTTCTTGGCGTAGACCTCGATCCACTGCGCGTCTGGATATCCGTTTCCCGAGTTGTATCCGCCGTACACGCAGTACTGGTCCAGGCTGGGGTCGCCCGAGAAGTCTATTGCCCTCGGCGCCATGTCGCCGGTATGGTTCAGGGCCGATAGCTGGTGGCCCTGAGCGATGGGCCCCGCCGCGACGATGGCGGGCAGAAGGAGTGCCAGAACGATGGTGAGTAGAGGGTACATGGCGAGAAGGGTGTGTGTGTGTGTGTGTGTGTATAGCTCCTGTAAAACTGTCGTCCTTGTGGATGCTGCAGTCTGGATCAGAGAAGGGGGGGGAGGGCTTGATGAAGTTGAAGGACAGACATCCTTATATGCTCGCGGGCTGGGGCGCATTTCCGTCTCCCACGGTTATAGCTTCTGATCGCTGGGTCACTATGCCACGCTAGATAGCTATCATGACCTGTTCGGCATTGGTCGCTGATCCCACCAGCCCGCGATGCCCCCCCCCCCCCCGTCTGGGATCGGTAGTCAGGTCAGTGACGCCTTGAACGATGGCTCTTGAGCGCCAGGCTCGAGCTGTCCTGGATGGAGCAGCGCCCAGGGGCGAGCGCTAAAAGGATGGCCACCCCCCAGTGCTGACTAGGAGCGACGGTGGCCATATAGCTAGCTGCATAGAGGGCAGTCTCTCACGTGTGACCCACGGTAGCACCACAGGCGGTGGTGTTGACCAGTATCGCGCTCGGCTCGATGACATAGATCGCATACGTGTATAGTAAGGCGGAAGGATATCGACCCACAGGCATTCACGATGACGCCCTTCAGACATCACATGCTTGGAGGGGCCGCTGGAGATTTGCTGGTGAAAGGCGCCGTCTCTGGGGCAGGGGGGGAGGGGGGGGGGGGAAGCAGCTAGGACAGTGACGGCGTCTAGCTTGCGCCAACGGGAGAGAAAGGTCCTCAGGCTATGTGATCTTCGTGCCTACTAGTTGGACGGCCAGTTCACCTCGTCCCCGAGCAACTACGTTGCTCCAGTCCATTCTACAGGATAAGCTGTCGTGCCCTGTCCAGGTCGCCGTCGGAGCTGATTAGGATCACGTATAGGGAGGGATCCGGACTTGTTGTGAAACCATGCCATTCGTTACATGGCAAATAAAGCTGTCGCGGCTTGTTAGTCTCTGTTACTTTAGGGAGGAATGTGTTTAGCAGAAACTATTGAGCAAAAGATAAGGCTGTGTTAGTGCAATTCTGATAACTTGAAGCGATAATTGCAAAAGATTAATTCCGTTTACCCGGGCCAGAGTTATGGCGGTTTGAAGATCTTTTTTGCCTCTCTTCTTCTTCTTCTTCTTGTTGTTTTTGTGTAAATGTCTGAGAGTCCGGTGGCTCTTGGCCGCGCCGACTTTCCTCGGCCTCCCCTGAGGCGGGGACAAGATCGGGATGCGACATTCACAGGCCTGCAGAAGACAATCTCTGCGTTGGTGCGGTCCGTGGTTGTGTGATGGTGCTGAAGTCGAGGGGCCTGAGCGAGGCCAGGCGGCCCGGCTGTCAGCATGTAGGCCTCTTCCGTCACCGCGGCTTTAGCAGGAGCTCAGTTGTCTTCCGGCCGTATCAACACGGCGCCTGGGTGGGGGCAAGCACCTGTATGATCCACGGTGGCATCACCGGCAGTGATGTTGACTAGTATTGCGCTCGAATCAACGACGTGGACGGCATACATCGTGTAATAATGACTCATGGGCATTCACGATAACTCCCTTCAGCTTGGGCCATATCGCCATCCGTCCTTTCATAGACGGGGCTATAGGCCGTTCGACGCCATATTGAGAAAGATTGGGGCAGCGGACGTGAAGCTCGGTAGTTGAAAAGGCAGAGAGGTCTTCAGTTGCCAGTCTCCGGGTCGGATCTCTCTCTTGCGCTGTTGGTGAACAGAGGCAGGCCATCGCGAGTTTGGCAGCTGCTAGGTATTGCGTATAGTTGGATAAGTATGGGCAAGGGCAGATATAGGTGTAGGCACCCAGCGGCATCGAGACGCTTCTATCAAGGTCCTTGGCTGCGCTGGTCCTTTGACCGCTTCACATTCCTTGCTCTCGAGACTCCTCCGGTGTCCCACCCCTGCTGCACTCTTCCCTTGCGCCTTGGCCAAGAAAATAATAAGAAAGAGAAGAAACCTAACCCCGAGTACTAGATAGTTTCCGCGCCCCCCCCCCCCCCCTCGATCTACCTTCTCGTGAGCTGTGAGCCCACTGTTCCAACAGGACGGCTGTTTTCGTGCCAATACATTCATGCTTTTCTCCACCTTGCCGTCACCTGGGTTAAGTAGACCTCGAGGGAAAAAAAAAAAAAACCAAAAACCAAAAGACACTTCGTCCTCCGGCTTGAGAGAAGCACCACACTCTCAGTCGTCGTCAAATATCTGCAGCGTGTTCTGCAGTATCGTATCGACGACCTTGCACTGGAAACCCGAGTCCGCGATGTTCCGGTTCTGCGCACCGCCCATGAGCGTCGGTCCAAAAACGATGGCTAGGTTCTGGCTCGTCATCCGATTGGACCCGGAGTTCTCCACGACGCGGTGCAGATGCAGCATGAGCGCGCGGAGGGTGGCGTAGTTCGGGTCGGGGAGGTTGTTGATGGTGGCATGGAGGGAGTCACGACGGACGATGTCGTCATCATGCTCTAGCCCGGTGTCAGTATGGGAAGCAATATGGATAGCCACTCGGTACGGCTTACTGGCTGCTGCGATGAAGCTGTCGTAGTATTCCCTGGTCAGCAGCGGGTCAGGGAGATCCCGGAAGAACTGTTTCAGGAGGCCAGCGACGCTATTGACGTCGTGGAAGAAGTTCTCGGGGTTTCTGAAGTCGAGGTCTGGCGATGTCGTATCTTTTCCCCGCCGTGTCAGCAAGCCAGATCACCCGGGTGGCTGCAAGACCGCGGAGACTCACCGGTGTCAAACATGCTCTTGAGCTTATTGACATGCGGCAACGACCCAGAAAGCCGGTAGATGCCTTCCAAGTTCAACCCGAAGAGATCGACAGCCTGGATACACTGATAGACCACCATCGGCACGGCCAGCCCATCCCTCTCGTACAGTCTGCTCAGCGACACACCAAACACCGGCATCGAGGGCTCCTGGGCCGGTGCCGGCGGGCCTTGTGATGGGTAGTGCGGTGCCTGCTGTTCCCGCGGGGGGCCGTCGACTGAGAACTGTGGTCCCTGTGGAGGCACGGAGGGCTCCTGGAACGGCAGTGCGCCAAGCTGCGGCGGTCCTGGTGCTGCCACGGCCGAGCCCCCCAGGCCGCTGCTATATCGCGGGTTGGCGTTGCCCTGCTGCATCGCCAACAGCCCTCCCGGGCCCATCGAGTTACGGTTGCTATACGGCGGCTGCGACGCCGTCGGCCCGGACGTGCCTAGCATGCTAGCTGAACTAAAGCTACGCTCGTGCTGCTGGTTCGAGGAAGCGGGCCGCTGGCCACCTGACGCCATGGGCAGTGGCCCCTTTGGCCAGTCTGGGTCCTGGCTGAACGGTGGCCCCTGCTGGCTCTGAGGTACGTTGAGCGATGGGCCCTGGTACGAGT
The DNA here is from genome assembly GCA_026119935.1 of Endothia cerciana. Classification (NCBI taxonomy): domain Eukaryota; kingdom Fungi; phylum Ascomycota; class Sordariomycetes; order Diaporthales; family Cryphonectriaceae; genus Endothia; species Endothia cerciana. Next base: position 77,248 of record JALRMH010000069.1, read on the forward strand.
CCTGCCTTGCGTGGCCAGGAGGTTGTGACATGGTTGTTGGCGGCTGGGCCTTTGCAGGTTGGGCCTGTGATGGATGGCCGGCGCCGGGCACCGTTGAGCCGCCGCCGCCCGGCCCCCCCAAGACCTGGGGCGGTGTCAGTCTCTCAGCGGGCTCATGCAGGTCTGGGGCAACTCACAGGATGGCGCTCGTACCTTGGCTCCCCCGTCTGGGGAGGAACCTTGTTGTGGTTCTGGCACAGGAAGTCGCCGAGGTCCTTCTGCGGATCGACATTGTTGACGATCTCCCTGAGGCTCATGGAATCCGGCCTGCTCGAGCTCCCATTCTTCAGGGGGCTTATGCTCAGCCCGTTGCTCAGCAGCAGCTTTTCGTTGAACGACGCTGGGAGGTTTTTCTCGTCAGTACGCTGTCGTGCACACGATTGCTCGGCCGGTAGCGCCCCGCTCACCAAACTTCTGCATCTGCAGCAACAACCCCGAGTCACACTCCCTCACGATGTCCTGTAACGCCTTGATAGCCTCGGGCCTCGTCGTGGATATCAGCTGGCCCCTCTCCTGTCGCAGTATCGAGACCTTGTTCTGGTAGTCCTGATCGGCAGCCTGCACCTTGCGCAGCAGCTCCTCCTCGTGCTGGGCCGCGGACTTGGGGCCCTTGATGCCGAACACCCGGCCCTTTGAGCCGTCTCCCGTCCTCGCCCGGTCGTACTCTTCTGCTAGCGAGTAGTATTTCGCCTGTGACTTGCGCATCTGGGCCTCCACGTCCGCCACCCTCTGTTCTGCCGCCAGGCCGCTCTGTTTCCAGCCTTTCCTCTGCTTCTCGGCTATGGCGGCGAGCTCGACGAGGTCTTCGGTCATCTGGTGTAGCGACATGGCGTACTGCAGGCCGTTCTCGGCGATCCTCTCGTGGATGGTCATCATGCCATCGAAGGCCCTGTTAAATGTGCCCCCGAGGTGGTCGGCGCGGCGCATGTTGTCCGACGTGCCCTGGGACAGCCTCTTGAGCATGCTCGAGTTGTTCTCCTCGATGGAGGCCCTCTTCTTCAGGAAACTGGCAAACTCCTGTTTCGCGGCAGGACAGGCCCAGGTCAGCATCGGCCACGGGCTTGGTTCGTGGATCGTGCGGGTGTTTGCATACCTTTGCCGATGCTATGCTCTGCTTCAGCCGGTTGAGCATTGTGGCGACCCCGATCTACACCATCCTGTCAGCCCCCTTCCTGTTGCTCTTCATACCGCAGCCCCTCGTGTATGCCGGGGAAGTACCTCAGACGTGAGCACATCCTGCACCATCTTCTCGCCCGCCGAGCTCGGCCTAGCCGGGGCCTTTGTCGCGGTCGCAGGTGGTGTCGAGCCCGGAGGGTCAGCGATGGGGCCGGCGAGCGCCCCCGCCCCGTCCGAGGGAGCACCGCCGCCGTCCTCGGGGGGCGCCATACCTACTCCTCCGAGGGACATCGTGCTGTCGGCTCGGTCGCGGGCGATCTGCGGGAGGTAGTCGGAGGAGGCGTTGGCGTCGGCCATGTTGGGCGGGTCCCGGGGGTCTAACACTGACGGCAGCAGACAGGCTGCGATCGGCCTAGGCAGGGCCCCAAGGTCAGGTAGGTAGGTGGTGGTGGTGGTGGTGGTGGTGGTGGTGGGAGGCGTGTACCGAGGCTCACTGCGGTAGACACAGGAGACAGAAGAGCCAGGTCCAGGTCGCGGAGGGGGCCCCTAGTCCTGTCCGCTGATGCACATAGGTGGTCTGGAGTCCGGACCGAAAAAGATGTGCTGACGCCCCCGACACCTGAAGACCTTTACGTAGGTGGGATCTTGCCTGGATCGCAGCGGGAGGGAGTCGCGCCTTGCGCCGGCCGTGTGCGCCGTCTGTGGGGGAAAGGGGCGCCGGCCAGTCGTGACTGTCGCGCTGGCGGGCTGGGCCTAAACCGAGGTATGGGGCCCTCGAAAGCCCGTCGGGTCGGTCGTGTGAGGTGGTGTCGCCGGCCCTGCCTGGTCGAGACGGTGTGATTCTGGATGTCGAAGCAAGGGTCGATGAAACAGTGGTAGTTCATGCGCCCGAGCTGATGGGCGGTCAGCCGCCCGCGTCACAAAAAGAGGCTCTGGACCGGGTCGTGTGCGACAGATCAACGCGCGGGTTCCAGGATGGCTCCGCCAGTAGACTCGGTTATGCAGTGTCGTGTTGTCTGTAGTGCTTTCGTCTGATCGCCTTCGTATGGCAGCGGTCCGGCTCGCCCCTTGGTGAAGGATCGATCTCGAGACTGACAGGCGCTGTCTGTGTCTGCAGATCGTACACTACCACAACCGCAAGCTGGATGTCCCACCACGTATGTACAATGGCAACAGCAGAAGTATAGGGGACAGGAGAAGGAGAAGGGGTGGTGGGGGGGGGGGGAGGGGGTTGTATGTGTGATGACGAGCAGCAGAGCAGTCGAGGTGGTCCGGGCTGTCTGGGACTTGCCTTGTGGGTTGTGGTGCGGGGGGGGCTCACCAGCAACCGTACAAGCTCTGAGCGCAGGCGCAGGCGGCCACATGAGCTGCGGGCGAGAGGGAGTGTTACAGTAGCACAGAGGTACGTACCGTACCACCACAACCCCCCCCACCTCCACGCGGCCCACCAAAGAGAGAAGTATACGTACTGCTACCATGCTGGTTACTGAGTACCAAGATAGCTGAGTAACCAAGATAGCAGCACGATGAGTGTTATGGTACAACACAGGCCGGGTACGATCCTCTGCTTCGTGATTCATAGCCCAGCCCGGGGTTCAGCCCTCCGTCTCATCAAGAAGTTCGGCTGATTATTTATTTATTTCGTTTATTTTTTTTTATTATCTTTTGTACGCGGCGCCCACCTTGGGATGAACATCCCCGACAATCTCAATTACCGGTAATCTTGGACATGGTCACGGGGGATTTGGAATCTTCGCCGCCAAGGTCCCGGTTTGACCTCATCGACGTGGCGATCCTGAAGGCGACCCAGTTTTCCGGCCGGCCTGCCTAATTACGATGGTCTCTGCCATGTTTCAGGGCCCGTACGCTCGACTCTAAAGTGACTAGTAAGTAATACGGTCTATCGTGTCTTGGGTCTCGGGTCTGGTGTGTGCGGTCTCGAGAAGAAGAAAGCCCACCAGGTTTCGGCTCGTCGACATGAGGATGCTTGCCTAGTACGTCCGTATTGGCGCACAGCCCCCATGGGTTGACGAGGCCCCGTGGTCACCTGAGAGGGTGCCGGCGTCCCGACGAGCTGGTAACCGTTGAGACCAGTCTTTAGGCTTACTGGTTTAGGCGCATGGGGCCAGCAGCCAGGGAGGGGGGCCATCTGCGCTCGAGACAGCACCATCCGGGGGGCCGGCCGCTCGAGCTTACGGCCGCGAGGCTCTCGCTTAGGAGATGAGGCGCGATGCAAGGTTACACTCGCCGTCGAGGCGTCCCGCCCTGCGCCGCGCCGCGCCGCGCCGCGCCTGACCTGCGTCCTCCTTGGGACGGCCACAGCCTCAAGAGGCGCCACATAGCGTATCCCCCGCGGCCAAGAGCTGGTTCGTCTTCCGGGTGGAGCCGTGCCATCGCAAGACCCGCCATAGATACGCCTCTGCCGGCTTATGATTATCAGCACGTGTCGGTCTCTACATGACTAGATCTGTTTCTTGCCTCTGCGAAGGCCACCCGCGCCCCCCGGTGTTGGGCCAGGGTCCTCGAGATTGCTGTCTATGCCTGAAGCCTGAGCGAACATGAACTTTTCCCAACCTGACCGTGTGCCCGTAGCCCCTTGGCGGAGAATCCAATGCATGCCATCATGACGGTGGTCACCTCTTACCCCGGGCCCGGCCCGGCCCTAGACATAGCCCTTCAGTACAGCAGCCTCGGCGTTCAGTATCGAGGAGCCCGCTGCTCCGATGACAGCTGTCGAGACAGGTCAGCGTGGCCTATCCGCGGCACCACCAGTCAGGGTGGTGCAGACTTACTATTATGGCTGAGCGCCACGAACTTGAGGTCAAAGATGCCGCTCTCGTCCCCCCTGACCCGGCCGACGCTCACCGTGTAGCCCCTCGAGAGCTCACGGTCCAGCCTCGGCTGGGGCCGGTCCGGCTGGTCGTCCCCAAACACCATGATGCTCGGTTTCGGCGCCGAGGGGCACCCCAGCCTCTCCGCATCGCTCACGTAGCCCCTGAGCGCCTCCTTGACATCCTCGGCGCCCGGCGGCGGCCTCCTCGCGAACCTGAGCGAGACGCACGCGGTATGGCCGTCCAGCACCGGCACCCGGTTGCACGACGCCGAGACCCTGAGGCCCCTGAGCTCCTCCAAGGCCGTCGCGTCGGCGCTGATGCCGCCAAGGATCTTCCGCGCCTCCGTCTCGAGCTTGTCCTCCTCGCCCGGGATGAACGGGACGACGTTGTCGATGATGTCCATCGAGCTCACGCCCGGGTACCCGGCGCCGCTGACCGCCTGCATGGTGACGACGGACACGGTCTCGATGGGGCCGAAGCGCGCCTGCATGGCGGCGAAGGGGATCACCAGGCCGATGACCGCGCAGTTGCTGTTGCACACCAGGAGGCCCTTCTCGAGCCTGTGGTGTCTCCGCTGGTGGGGGATGAGGCCGAGATGGGGGAGGTTGACGGTGGGCACGACGAGAGGCACGAGGGGGTCGCGGCGGTGGTTCTTGGCGTTGGAGAAGACGGCAAGGTTGGCCTTGAGGAAGTCCATCTCTGCAGCGTTCCCGGAGCATGTGTCAGAGCGGGCAGACCACACCACGGCGGAGCGGCCCGGGCGCCGGCCTGGGAGGGGAGGTTATGCGTACCGACTTCCCCAGCTATGTTCGGGTCCAGGCCGCTGAAGACGATGTCACACTCCGAGAACTCGGCCGACCTGCACTCCTTGACGACGAGGTCGCCCACGGCGCCCATGGGCGTGGACTGCTTCCACCTGACGGCATCGCGGTACTTCCTCCCTGCGGACTGGGGCGACGCGCCGACGGCGACGAGCTTGAGGAAGGGGTGGTCCTGTAGCAGGAGGATAAATCGCTGGCCTACGGATCCGGTGGCGCCGAGGACGCCTGGTTCGACCAGCACATGTCAGCTCTTCGAGAGGGCCTGTCAAACGCTGTGGCGAGGGCACAGAGGGCACAGAGGGCACAGAGGGCACAAGGACGGGGACAACGGACCGCACTTCTTCTCCGCCGACCTCGAGGCCATGCTTTTGGTCCTCACAGGCGTTAGGCACCTGGCAGCTGTTTCTGTGATTGAGGAGCGGGACGGGACTCCGGGAGGCCAATTGGTCTGCGAGAGCCTGCCCAGGGACTGATGGTGGTATAACTGAGGCCGGGGTTGAAGGTAAGAGAGAGAAGAAGACTCAAGAGATGACTTGCCGCGGACAAAATCACGTCACATCACTTTACATACCAGCAGCCGTCGAGTCAGAAAAAAAAAGATGTCAGATGGCCCCGCTATCGGAGCTCAGGATTGCAGGATGCTGTGCAGCAAATCGCGGGCGGGGGGGATGATATGATGTATGTACTAGGTTATTCCGCAGGGCGGAATGCGACCCCCCTGAGCGCCAAGTGCAAGGGGGCCCTGTAGCGCCCATGAGCCGCCCCTGTCGTCAATATTTCAACGTCCACCTATGTACTGTTAGCATCTTGTTCCCCCTTCACAGCTTCGAGACCATCGCATCATGCATGTGTATCTCCGTGCGGCCCCCCTAATGCACGTCTCGTCAATAAAGGGATGTAAAACGACTTCTACAGGAGCGTCCGTCCATGGCCCTTCTTTCATAGAGCACCCAAACTGCCGGACCTCATAAGATTCCCCTCTCGCCTCGGAACGCCCAACGCAACGCTGTCACCCGTCACCCATCACCCAACTCACCTGCTGAAGGCCCCGAACCCGACCACAGCCCTCGGCCCGGGGCGCTGCCTCAGCTTCCGCACCTCGTCGTCCCCGATGTCTCCAGAGTTCTGGCTTTCCATGCTCAGCCGGCTCCCGTTGACCTGCAGCTCCCTCATCAGCGCCTCGACCGTCTCCATGCCAGTTCCACCCCGGCGGTAGAGCCGATCATCATCCACACCACAGGTGCGGGCCTTCCTTTCCTCGACCGGCCCGTCGAAACTGGCATCGGTGTCATCATACGTCTCCAGGCTGCTTAGGCTCTCCGCAGAAAGCCCCCTGGCTCTGCCCGTCTCCGGATCGCGCGCCGCGACGGCCTTCTTGCCTACACCTGGCGAGGGCGGAGGTCCCGGCGGCAGGTCCCTTGTTCGCGCGCCACCTGTCTTGTCCACCCCGATGTGGTCAGTGCAGATCGGCATATTCGCGAGGGCGGGGTTCGATACCGCCAGCGGGTCGGCCCGGGCTTTTCGGACCGGTGTTGGCAGGCGGTGGTGGCGCGGTTCGGGGCTTCCTGGGGCGTGGGGCGAGGACGAGCGGTCGTCGCCGGTGAGGCTGCGGTTGTCGACGCGGTATCCGGGGTCCGGGTGCTTGTTGTGGCCGTCGAGGTAGAGACGCCTGGGGCGCTCAGGTGTGCCTCTCCCTTGGGCAGGTGATTGGCGGTGCAACACGACGATCTCGTCGTGGTCGAGGCCAGAATTGTCGTGGCCATGGGTGGCAGCTCTGTGCGGACTGCCCTCGGTGTCCCGCATCGCGAAGCGGCTCTGTCTCCCATCGCCGTAGCCCCTCGATGGGGGCGGGCGCCCGTCACCACGGTCGACCTCCTTGCCCTTGCCCGCGTACCCAGCCTTCGCAGTGGTAAGCCGGCCCAGCGTCTGGTTCAGCTCGCCCAGCAGCGGCAGCAAAGATGAGAGCAGGTGATCCCCGTTACGCTCAAGCCTCCTGATCCGCCTCTCCATATCTCGCGTCTGCCTCTCACGTAGCCCCTCGTACCGTTCAAAAATCTGACTGCGGGACATCTTTAGGACCGAGATCCCGCTTGTCTCGGCACCAACCGCGTTGCTACCGCTGCCCGGGTCCATACCGGGCGGGGGCATCCCGGCCTGCCCAAAGAAGCTCTTCTTGGAGGCAAGCAGGCCCTTTCCTGCCGTCCTGGGCCGCGGCGCGCTGGTCTCCGCCGTGGTGACGGGAGACCGGCCCCCGCTGCGCGACGCGCGCGGGGATCTCCTGAATTGGTAGGAGCTGGCGCGCTTCAGTGGGGCCAGGGGCCGGCGGAGGATAGGGGAGGTGTCAAGGTCGGCGGACGAGAACTGCGAGGTAGGGGAGGCGGGTGGAGAGTCCGGAGGCGTGACACTGCCGTGCGGGAGGACAGGCGAGGGTCTGATTACGGTGGCGAGGGTGCCCAGTGAGGAGATGGACAGGGCGAGCGAGTCTTTGCTCGCGCGATATAGAAGGTCCGGATTTGATGGCGCAACATCCGCAATCGTCATGACCTTGGCCAAACTTAAGGTTTGAGGTGCAGTCATTGGCCTGACAGGCGCAAGAGCGGCCGTCCCAGGAGGATAGGGGGCGGTGGCTCGTCTCAGGTCCTCCCTGCTTGCTCGTGGTGTCATCGACCCCCGGCTCCCGTCGGATGAGGTGCTGAGCCTGCGTCGTTGCCACAGCAGGTCAGAGGGTTTGGAACCGGGCTTCTCAAGCGCCGTCCTGAGCTCGGCGACCCTCTGCTTCCGCAATAGCAGTGTTGACCTCCTTCTCACCCGACGCTCTTTGGGGCTCGGTAATGGGCTTGGGAGTCTGTCCTCGCGTATCTCCAGGGGGCCGGGTCTCGGCGGACTGCCAGGTCTCAGACCCCGGCTTCGAGTCGCCTCTTCCCGTTGTGTTTTGCCCTCCGGTGACCCGCTGCGAGGATCCTCTGGTGACTGAGGTGCTCTCTCGCTGTCCCCCTCTAGCGCTTTGAACCCCGCAGGCTCGGGTTGGATCTCTGTACCTGGCCCGCTTCGGCCGTCGTCGGCCTGTATCGGCGCCTTGCTTTTGCATTTCGGGTCCGGGTCCATATCCGAGCTGAGTGCAGGTCTTTGATCCTCGTCGTCCTGCCTCTCTTCCGCACCCCCTGTTCCAGCCGGCAGCGGATCCCCTGCAGTGGCCTCCCCAAGCTGGGACTGCGTCCCCGGCTTCTTCGCTGACGCTGAGCCCCGTGCTTGCGCCGCGCCGCTTTCGCGTATTATTCGGTCAGGCATAGCCACTGGAGCGGGCTCCGTGTTCAGATCCGTGGCGCCCGGATGGACATCCCTCTCTTTGCCCTTGTCGCTCGCCTTCGTGACCGCGCTCCCGCTGCGCCTCCCCGCCCCTTTCCTCTCGTTGTCGCTCCCGCTCCCCCTCCTGCTGTCCAGGCTCCTCCTCGGGCTCGGACACCCAACGACGACACCCGCCCCCACAAACCGCCCCGCAGGCCGAACCTCGCCCATTGCCGCGGGTGAGACCTCGCCGCTCTCCGTGGTGTCCAGGCTGTCCAGGCGTGACTGCTCCGAGAAGATGCTCTCGCGCACGGTGTGGTCCCTCGACGAGTCCCAGCTGTGGTACCGCGCCGGCTCGCCCGGCGTCCACGGGCGCCTGCTGCTGTTACTACCGCTGCCGCTGCCGCCCGGCTCCGGCGACGGGTGGAGGCTCGAGTTGCGCCTGGGGTGGTACACCCGCTGCGGCGGGAGCGCGGAGGCGAAGCTGCGGAAGCTGTACGCGGAGGTGGGCCGCCGGCCGCGGGAGGCCGGCCGGGCGGAGGGGGGCGCCCCGGCGCCTCTCACCAGTGCCTCCAGCGCCTGTCTGTGTGCGGCTGAGCGCTTCTCCTCGCTCGTTCGCGGCGGCGCGGTTGAGGACGGGACGGCGGACGGGGTGCCGTGGCGGTGGATTTTCTCGTGCACAGGGCCGAAGGTGTTGCGCGAGGCGGGGCGGGCTCTGCGCGCGGCCAGTGCCTCCTCGTTTCCGTTGCCGTGGCTGCTGGCCTTCCCGCGCGAGGCGGACGAGAGGGACTCGTGCTCCTCGGCGAGGGGCCCGAGTTGGGCCCACGCCCTGTGGGACTCCGCCGCGAGGGCGGTGATGGGGCGGACCATGATGTCGTCGTAAGTCCTGGGGGGCGGCTCGGCCGACGAAAGTGATCGTGACCGTCTTCCCCGGGAACCGTGGCGGTATTGGGGTTCCGGGCCGAGGTGGGCGTGCTCGATCGGTATCGATATCGCAATATGCCTGAATCCATCTACCGTCGTCCCTGCCACAGCAGTATCGGGCAGCTTGATCCGTGGTGGCCGTTTCTTCCTCACCGGAGGCGCCCGCGCGGGACTGGGGCTGGTAGCCCCTCGCCTCTTCGCCGCCTCCTTCCTACCCCCCCTCCTCATCAACAGGCCAAGCGCCCTCTTCAGCAGCCCCTTCTTCGTTCTGCGACTCCTGCGCCGGAGCGGGGAGATTGATGACGGCGTCGTCGGCGTGTCCGGATCATGCAGGCTCATGAAGTTGGTCGGCGGCGGCGTCACGTCCCTGAGGAACGCAGTCAGGTCGCCCAGCGCCTCGCGCTCGCCCTCCAGCGCCAGCCGTCCGCCGTGCCGGGGCAGCCGCCACGACCGCCGCCGAAGCTCCGCGTCCAGCCCCGCGAGCTCCCGCTCCAACCCCGGCTCCAGCTGCTGCGGCTCCGTCCGGGCATCCGCCTGCCACGTGTTGCGGACGGGCGGGTTCTGCGCCGCCTGCTGCGCCGCCATCGTGGTCGTCGACGACTGGCCCATGCGCTGCGTGCTGCTGCGTTTGCTGCGGGCGGTCCTGCTGAGCCCGAGCCCTCCGGCACCTGTATTGCTGAGATGCAGTGGGCCCGCGGTCGTGTCGTGATGATTTCCCTCCTCCGTCAACGGCGAGGAGATTGAGCCAGCGGAGTGTCTCCTGGGGCCGCCGTCGTTCCTGTTGGTCTCCTCTGCGCGAACGCAGCCGCCGTGTGTGTCGACCTCGGCTGCGTACACCACGATGCCGTTGTCGAGTCGGAAGCCGTGACAGCCGTCGCGACAGCGGTCATAGCTACCTGTCCCGACCCCCTCTGACCGTGGGCTCGAGGTTGGGATGATGGCGAGTTTTGGCTCGCAGGCCTCTGTCGGCCAGTGCTGTGGAACGGGAGAAGCTGTACCTGTGGTGTCGTTTCACACAGCGCGAGGTCGGGGTTCCTCTGCATCGATGGATTGCCACTCCCTCCGTGGCTTGGGCGCCACTCGGGTTTGGATGCTGGGATGCTGGGATGCTGGGATGCTGGGATGCTGACTCGCTAGTGAGGCCCAGCTTGTCGTGACCATGAGGCGCTCGTGACAATGTCGGCAAGCCGCGATTAGATAGGACCTTGGCAGGTTGCAGGATAGTACCAGGCCAACCGGAAAGGGAGGAAACTTTAAACGTTAAGTGTGTGCAACACACGCGACGGAAACTTTTATCCTCCTTTGATAAACAAATCACGTCGGTAGCGGCGGCTCAAGCCACGGGGGCATGGGCCCGGCTCTTGCCTCCAGAACAGGAATACCTGTGAGTTTGGGATCAAGGAGGACAGATAGCAGGGAGGTCCACTATGCGCAGAGTCAGGGCGGTAGGGCGGCGGGCGTGATACCAGTAGGAGGGTAGTTTCAATGGCGAAACGTAGGGGCAGCACGGGCGTTTGATGGGCGGGCGGCGACATTGACATGGGGCATCCATGACATGGCGACGACCAACATCGTTGTTGATCTCCACACGTGGCGGGCCCCAGGTGACGGTGGTATAGCATCTGGGGCCCGGCCTCTGGGGCCCGCTCGCCTCGTTTCCCCCTGACGGACTGGGAGTTGGTGACCGAGACCCGGGAACGCGGACGGGAGGAGGGAGGACGAGGAGGAGGAGGAGGAGGAGGAGGAGGAGGAGGAGGAGGAGGGGATCATGTGCATGGCCGGGCGCATTGATGCACTGCCGCCAGACCAGATTGGCTAAAAGAAGAGGGGCGCAAAAGCCAAAGACCAAGCTAGGATGAAAACAAGGAAAGGAAACCGTAGACGGATACCTGCATGGCTGGGCACTCCTTTTCCTCAAGCCCTGGTGCTGCAGGGAGAAGAGACCAGGCACCAGACGGGCGGGAGAAAGAAGGGCCTGAGCCTTCGTTTTCGCAACATGTTTCAGGGGCCCGCCGTACTCTCCCCGCGGTGCACCGTAGGGCCCCGTCCTCCACAACCCAAGGCCATAACGTCAATCCCTGTCCACGACATCGCGTCGCCGCTGCCCACAACCAAGTGAGGCGTTGATGAAGCTGAGTAAGGCCGCTTGGGCGGTGGCGGGATGGGCGGGGATGCCTGGGGGGCAGAGCAATCCCAGAGGCGGTGACATGTACGATGCTAGCGCTCCCCCTCTCCTGTCATTGAGGCCGTGAAGCCCGTGAGCGCATTCAGGAGACTCCGTTTCTGACAGGCAGACACCATCGTAGGACCATCTGATAGGGCGTCGCTTCCCGCATCTGCCAGCCCACCGTGGCGGGCCCTGTGATTGCGCCCATGAGGCCAACAGCCATGGCTCTGACACGCCCCGGCAACGGGACGAGAATACAAAGCCTCGAGGCCTCTGGTCTGTGAGTTAAGGAATTGTCCAGGGGTCTCCCTACGGCAAGGCAAGAGACTGGCGGGTGGCAGCCATTATCACAAACCGGGAACACTACTCACCACCGCTCACAGCTTGTGTGTCGCGGTGGACCATCTGCTTTCCCGGTCATTCGACCTGGAACGCCTCCTGTGACCTCGCTCCTCGAATGGTCGCCATCACGAGCTCTACTGTCCACATTCCCTCAAATCCCCATAGTCGCATTGTGCCTAAGGACCGTCACAATGCCTCCCCCCCCCCTCCCCCCAAAAGAAAAATAAAAAAATTCTGTTGCCTCATTACTGTAGCCAGCCTCGCGCAAACCCAGCAAAGAGGTTTGGGTCTCTCCAGGCTCGGGCCGCCCATTCTTGCTAAAGAAATATCCGATCTCCAGACCAACAACCAGCCTCTACCTAGTTGTGCCTACTTCATCGACTGCCATAAGAAAAGCACGACCCGATAATGCAATGCTTGTCTAGACAGACCCGCTCCTCAGACGCCGTGCGCAGTGCAAATGTGTGATCCGCCCAAAATCCGTGAACGCTGAATAAAACAGAATAAGCGACTAACGCAAGGCCAAGTGCTGATATCGAAGAAGGGTGATGTCATGTTGGACAAGGCTCCGGCAGGTCCTCGAGCGAGGGATCTACTTAGGTTTCCGAAGGAATGGATCTGCTGGGCCTTTCTTCCTCCTCCTCGTCTCACTCCTCGAGGAGTCATGGCCCTGCTGCAGAATATCAGCACGTGCAGGAACACAAGGTGAAAAACGAGATTGCACTTACCCCAGATGGTGAGCCACGCGACGGTCCGCCGGGCTGGAGAGGCGGCGGTCTGTCGACAGTACGTGGTTGTTGCTGCGGCAATGGGAATTGAGGATGTGGAGGAGGCCGCGAAGGAGGGGCAAGTCCCAACACCTCCATGGCAGACGGGTCAACGGGTTTTGGTGGTGCAGGCCTCGGCCTCATGCTCACACCCCTCGGTCCAGTCAGATCGTATCCAACCATCGTGCCGGGGTTCTTGGAAGTCGACGATGGGCCAGTCGGTATAGGGGCTCCGGTTTTCACACGATCAAAACCTGCATTGCTAGCCGACATGTGTGCCTGTTGGACCACAAGCCCACGTCAGCATCTACGGATCACCAGTCTGAACCATCTTCATCGCCCATGTGTAGGACAAACTGGTTCACGCCCCCCAGTGTCTAAGCCGGAGGTAGCGACGATGGACAATGAGTCAGGAATGAATGGGAGTGAGCTGTCACGTACTGGGCGCTTGGGTGCGGGAGCAGAGGGATCTGCGGGATCTGTGCCCTCAAGAGGCCTCTTCTTGCTGGACTCCTTAATTTGAGGAGGTCTCATGCCCCTTGGTGCGGTGATAAAAACCTCGCCCTTCTCGTTGTATCCACCGATCGAGCGTGCTGGGGGTGGCGGCGCGCCATTCCTGGACGGCAGCGAGACCGAAGTCAGATATTGCTGCGGCATCCCAGGTGCATCTGTCATCTCCGCGTCAGATGGCTTCCTATTGTCGTGGCCGCCTGGCATAATGCTGGCCGACACCTTCTCGGTGGGCTTTCTGAGGAGAGCCAAGACGTCGCCACCGGTGTAGCGTTGGCGAGATTTCGCATCCTCGATGAGCTTGTTCCAGAATTCACCCTGTTTCAAGGCCCTCGAGTCACCCAGAATCCACAAAGAGGACTTCGCACGCGTGAGACCGACGTTCATACGCCTGATATCGGTCATGAAACCGATACCACCAGTCGGACTGGCCCGCACGCAAGAGAATATGATAATTTCACATTCCCGGCCCTGGAAGGCGTCGGTAGTGTTGAATTCGATCTGCTCGAAAATGGCGTCGCCCCAGCGCTTGGCGAAGGTCTCCCGCAGTGCGAAAAGTTGAGCCTTGTAAGGGGTGATAATGCCAACCTTGCCTCGTAGTTCAACATCGCGGTAGTCCTGGCGGAAGCGATGATACAGCTGCACGGCAACTTCGAGTTCTTTGGGGTTGACGAGGGACTGTCCCTTGCGACCCTTCTCTTGAACACCCTGTACGTCAAAGAACTGGTATGGGCCCAGTAGTCTGCTCTCGTGCCAAGGCTGGAGACGAAGACGACCCATATCGTCACCGTCGTACAACCGTCCCTCGTAGAACTCCTTGCTTGGGAACGTGCTGATCTCCGGATGCATACGGTACTGGGTGTCCAGCATGTGGACGTGCTGCGGATGGTTCCGTTGCATACGGACGAACAGACTCTGGTCGTACCCAAATCGAGCTGCAGATTGGGAGAGGACTGTGGGCGGCAGCTGTTTGGGGTCACCGACGAGGATACACTTTGTGCAGCCATATTTCAGCGGGATCAGGGCAGAGAGTTCCACGCACTGCGCCGCCTCGTCGATGATGACGGTCTCAAACTCAACAGCAAGGTTCTTGAACATCTCGTGACCACTGCCGCTGAGCGTCGCACAGAGAACTTGGGCGTTGTCCAATATTTTCTGCTGAACCTGTCTTCGCCTGATATCACTCTCGCGGACATAGCTATTGCCGCTGTCTTTGTAGGCGTCAATCTTGGCACCGATCTGACTCTGCCGCTGCTTCAAAGCATCGAATTGCCGCTTCAGATCATTCTGCAGAGCCCTATCTGTCCCACAGTTGGCTGCTTCGAGTCTCGGTCGAAGGTCGTTCAACTGTATCTTGATCTCGCCGGCCTCCTGGTGCAACTTGTCACGGTCGCTAGCCCCGGGACCGTTCATGCTGGCCTCACTTTCCATGGCTGACTTGACGAGTTCATCAAGTGTCACGTCCTTGACCAAGGTATTGATGGCATCAGAACGCCCCAGACGAAGAACATTGATCTTGTGATGCGCCCCGTTCATGGTCGTCACGCCTTGTTTGAGCCGCAGGACTAATTCATCGACGGCTGCGTTGCTGGGTGCACAGACCAGGAGCTTCTTCATGGGAGCCGACTGGTTTGGTTGGGCTCCTGGGCCCTGAGGTCGTACAACAGGGACCGCCGCGGCGGGCTTCATGCCAATGTGCCCGGTGAGCAGTGCGCCAACCATGGCAACAATGGTCTTCGTCTTGCCCGTTCCTGGAGGGCCTTGAATAAGTGTAAAGCCGTCATTATCCTTGGCGTTCATGATAGCTTTCGCCTGAGCAGGATTCAGGAAGTAGTTCCTCATGACCTGGTCAGTAGCTTCATCGCCATATCTCAACAAAGGAGAAGGTTTCGCCTCGAGGACCTCGTCGAGGAGGTCGTAGTATTGCAAACTCTCGAGAGCCGCATACTCGCGCTCGATCGTCGTCATGTTGGTGATCTTGATCGCGTTGAAGTCCTGACCCGGGTTTAACATGGACAACATCGGGTTATTCCTACTGCTCAGCCGATATGCTACTTCCAAGTTGGCACCCTTGAATCTTGTCTTCGCAATCCGAGCGAGGCAGTGTGGGAGATCCTTCCTGTTGAGGGGGTCTTCCGATTTTGATATGATGATGATATCCCCCTCGCTCAAGAAGCGATCCTTGCTTTCCTTGGCTGGCATCAAAGTCGTGACCTCGAGGAATTTGTCCACTGACATGCGGTTCACAATGCGGATGCCGAATGGCTTCGTCGTCGTCTCGTCTTTGGCAGTGACAAAGGACCGCCACGCTTCAGAGAGCAGCAGCCCGAAGAAAGTGGTCTTGTAGTTTTGATGGGTCATGTACGTGTTCGAGACTTCGACACAGGCGGCGCTGTTTGGGGGGTCATTGCCCTCGTGGAATATATCCCACTCCAGGATGGCCTGGTGGAGTACTTCCATTGGAGGGATCAGTCGAGCTCGCATGTCCTTGGCGGAGCGCTTGAGCTTCTCTTTCTTCAGAGGGCCCATTTTCTTAGCCGCCAGCTCGAGAGCGCGCCTTCGGGCCTCCGGATCAAGCTCCGACTTCCCGACAACCATGGCCTCGTCACCTGAGGATTCATCCTCTTCCTCAGAGCTGTCAACCATCATGTCACTCTTCTGTTGAGGTGCATGGTCTTTCCCTAAAACTCCTGTCACGGCTCTTAGACCCGAACCCTCACCAGGAACAGCCCGCAAGGCCTTGGCCTGAGCGATCGCTACAGCATCACGAGCTACCTTCTCAGCTTTGGCCTTTTTCCTCATCTCAATGAAACTGGTTGCGTCGAGGCGATTAGACTCTGGTTTCAGCAATTTCGGCCTTGACTTTTCCGCCGTCGACCGCAGCCTTTCGAGCTTGTTGGTAGTAGGCTTGATGTCATGGCCTGTCGGGGCCGGCGTCGAAGAGCCCGAGCGAGACAGAGGTGTGGAAGCTCCTGATTTGGACCATGCATCTAAGCTGCCCTGCTTCATAGGCTTCTCCACAACCTTCACCACCTCGGGAATGTCATCATCCTCCCCGAGGGCCTTCAATAGCTCTGCACGCTGTGATCCGGTTAAATTTGTGATGATGGAGTATTTACCGCCTTTTCCCACAACACAGGCCTTGCGTATCAAGGAAGCGGCCTTCTCCTCAACCTCGAGGCCGAACTCGGCAAGACGATTGAGCAACTTGACCAGCGTTTGGACTGTAATATCCAATAGGTAGGGGTCGCGTAGCTTGACCATATCCACCATGCCGGTGGTGTTCTTCCGCGGTTGTTCGAGGACAGCCTTAAGCGCTTCCCTCTCAGACGTCTGTCCTCTTAGCGCGGACGCAACAACGCCATCCTGGGCCAGAAGGGACTGGGACAACTCCATCGTCCTCCGGCAAAAGGCCTCCAGAATAAGTTTTTCCATGTCTTGTGACCATGTTCGCAGCTTTCCGAACGAGTGTGCGATCGCCTTCCACTGTGTCGTCCACCATGAAGTAACTGCGGCATGTTCGATGCCTGAAAGTGTCTTCGACCTCAACAGGCCTGAAGTATCACACAGAGCTGCGACAAGATCCTGACTGCAAGTGAGGACGTGTGGCATTGGCGCGTAAGGCTCCATGGAGTCAGTTTCATAGGTGACGCGTCGGACGACATCGGAGAATGTTGACAGAAACAGCTGGAAGTTATCCTGGACCATCTGGGCAACAGCCTCGGAACGACTGATCTCTCCCGTGAGTGTCTTGATCAAGGAGACTCCGGACTCCCGAATCAAGTCCTCACTATGCAAGAGCGATGCAACAACGGTATACATCATACCGCTTTGGGGATCGGCGCAGAGTGCCTCAAGGTCAGAGAGCGTGAAGCCACTGAGGCGTTCGATCATACGACTGATCATCTCCGAGGTCTTCTCCATGTCCGCATTGAATAGCAGTTTGTCAGTGTCCTTGAGTTTTTCGTGCTTTGGCGGGGCGAACCGCCCAACGCCGCTGAGAGGATGGACGGCAAGCAGCATGGACTTCGCCAAGTCCAGTGTGCCTTCACGTCCAGGCCAGAAAATTTCAAGGAATCCCTCCCACAGTTGAGCTGAGTGCCTGGAGACGGTACGCGGTATTCTGCTGTTCCCGCGCATCAAGGTCGCCCACTCTGTGCGGGTTGTCTTGGCATCGAGGAGCAGTGAGACCTTGATGACCTCCACAGCCGTCTGTGATAGACCGACGTTGTACCTGTCGTCTTTCTGTAACTCAGCGGCCGGATTGATGACCGGCTTGGTGTACTTGACGACGAGGTTAATAAGTAGATTGATGTACGTGACGGATGTGCTCAGGCGAATCTTGAACGTGTTGCCGTTGAAAATATTTAGGGCTGCTTGTAGGGCATATAGGCCGGCGACGATGCGCGTCATCTGGCCTTCCCTGGAGAGGCGCGATTCAGCACGGGAGGGGAGCAAATGATCTGTCAGTGACTGGCACACGTCGGGCAGTTCGTGCTCCTGAAGAGATTGGAGCAGTGTCTTAACCCATGCCGCAAGGAACGGGACGCGGACACCCCCATCATCGACAAGTCTACCATACTCCAAGGATCTATCGAGCAACCGGGAGAACGCTGCATTCATGAAAACGAACTGGGCCAGCTGGGCCCGGGGTAGGTCTTGTAACGCCCCCCAGAAAGCTTTGGAGGACTTTTGCATGAGCGCGGAGATGGTTTGGAGCAACAGCAAGAGGATTTCGTCCGAGCTACAGAGCTGCAGGTGCTGGATGATGAGATGATAGACATCTGTCTGAATCTCCATTCCCCGAAGGCAATGAAGAATGATGTCTTCACTCATTGCGTTGAGAAGAAGTAGAAATCCTTCCCAGAAGAGTTTGACCTGAGCGTGGGACGCACGCAGTGTGGTGCCAGATTCATCCAGCAGACTCACGTCCCGAATGGCGGCTGCGAGGAACTCATTCACCGCCCATTCAAATTGCTCGGTGGTCATTGAATCCGGCGGGAGCGCTTCCCACGCAGACTTTGCAAACGTATGGCGGTACTGGTCCTCCTCGAACAGGAAAAAGGTCATAGTTGGCAAGACTTGAGCTCCCAATCTGAGGGGTTTTCGCGACTGCATGTCCTGGAATACCTTATTAAAGTGTCGCTGTCGATTCGTCGGCTCCGAGATGTAGGGCATGGAACACAAGGCCTCGAACAGGCCCAGAATGGCAGTATCATCCTGTTGCGCTAGCTTCGTGGTGCTCATAGGACCGCCATTAGCCTCGAGGATATCGTAGGCCTTCTTTAAGCCGCGATCAATCCGAGCCGTGTCGAACTGGCGGAGCCTCTGCTCCATGATGTCGTCAATGCCATATTCAAAAGACCTGCACACCAGAGTTGATGTCAATATATATTTTGCCCGTCTATTACCATCGTCCAAAAGGCGGGTGCGACCTACTCTCGTAGCTTCTTCAGGAAGATCCTACGATGCATGTGGTACCCCAAGATGCAACTGTCGCACCTTGTGAGGAAGAACTCAATCCTCTCTGTCCATCGGTCGAGCCATCCACCCGAAAGATCTTTCGATATGCCTAACAAGAGGGAAAGGTCGTAGGTGAGCTCCTTGCGGTGTTTTGCATCCTGGATCCTTTGCTGCTTCTCAGCGGCAGTAATGCCAGTGGTGGGTGGGCCAGAGCTCTGGTAGTCTTCCCCATCGTCGTCATTGACTTTTGGACAGAGAAGGTGAGGGGCCTCTGGTAGCTCGTTCCACTCCCCGTAGGAGCTCTGGATGCCGTCGTATATCCTATTCGTTCCTGCGTCCATGCTTCCAGATTTGTATTCGCATCGCGAAGGGGAAGGGTGGGTTCGGAGGCACGTGGGGCAGGCCCTCAAGACCGTCGGGGACGCGGAGGAGGGCGGATTGGCGGTGGCTAATCTGTTCAGAGCGGTCTGAGTCAGGGGGTCTGCGAAGAGGATTGATGAGGCCGTCGAAGATGGACGAGAACCACTGACTTGTGACCTGCGGAGGCAACGCTCAGGCTTCGATGCAAGGAGAGCGGCGACAACCAGATTGGCCTGAAACTTGCGGCCCCCTCTAGAGGAGTGCCAGAGAGTCACCAGACGCCAACCAAAAGGACAACCCTAGAAAGGTCGTTCGTGGCAGAAGGATTGTCGCAAGAGGAAGCGGAACAAGGCGACGGCGTTGACAAGGTTGACGGCGAGGCGAGGCGCAAGAGATGAGGTCCAAAGCCGGCGCCGAAGTCGAACGTTGAAAATTATCAAGAGAAAAAGTCGCGTTGGTACGCCGCTTCGCGTCCGTTGCCATTTTAGAATCCCAGTCACACCTGCAGCCTGCAAGGTCAGAGTGGGTTCCATAGAGGATGTTCCAGCTTAGTAAGCTAGAGGCTGACATGTGACTTCACCTCAAAAACGTCCGAGCATTCAAGGAGCGAACATCGAGAATTCCAAATCAGACACATCAAGAGGCTTCTCAGTGGGCTGCCAACTTCAGATAAAATTTATTTGAGTAAAATTAAAAGCTTCTCTGGATGTAATTGAAATAATGAGCGATAATCCTTTCTACTTCTTTGCTCCAGACATTGGGGGGCTCAAGTGGGGTGGAGGTGGTAGAAGGTTGCACTACATAGCCGCTACGACTCTATGAGATGGGGCAGCTCCAGGTACCGCGTCGATGGCGATTCTACCAGCAGCCGAGCGATGTTTGCAATCGAGATTCTTGCAAAGTCAAGCGAATAGAAAGGGAATGAATGGGAAGAAAGGCTGGCAGTGTGGTTAAGCACAAACAGAATCCAACCCCCCTTCTTCACCTTTCTTTCACGGAACATCTCATCGGCGTCTTTTTTTTGCGAAGTATCATGATCAATGACCGCAAGTTGTTATTGCAGAGCTACTCGAACTCACTTCCCAGTTCTTATTAAAGAATGCTCAGTATCGCGGACCTGGCAGGGTGGGACTCAACCTGTGGAAAAGAATACGCTTCTAAACCCTAACCCTGGTTGATATGCATACTTAAACCACGTTTTCGTGCTTATTTCAGATATTCCTTTTGTCTAACAGAACAATCTAATCTATTCTTTCTATGCCCACAGAGCCTCTATTTCCTCACACAACCATGGCCAGCCAGAACGTACAGTATATATATCCAAGATTTTCAGTTCAGTTACGCACGAAAAAGGATAAAAGAAGGAGAAGGAATAGAAGAAGAAAAGGACCATAAAAACTTGGCTTTTAAAACACTGCCCCTTCCCCCCCCCCCCTTTTTTTTTGGTCCTTCTTCTTTTTTCCCTTATTAACTGTCCTCATGCTTATTATTATAGCTTCCCTCCCCTTGGTTGCATGGACCACTCGTCCGCCACTTGAATCCTATGGAATGGTAATCGGTCTGACAGGAGTCTCAGTCGTCTCATCCTTGCCACAAACTCGTCGAGACCGGCTCTTCAAGGCCAATTTTTCATTTTTTTTTTCCCCCGCCCTCCCGGCGGGCCGGGACCAAATAGAGACTTTGCCAGTGCAACGATTATTTAAACCTCTGCAGTCTTTCAATGCTATATCTATACGCATCTCTCATGCATCCGATGCAATCAGTCAGAAAATTTCCAGATTAGAACGTCGATAGCCTGCTACTGGAACGGGCATTGCAACTCCTCCCCCAATCCGCTCGACCATTCTGCCCCAAAACCTTTCTCTGTTCTAAGGTACTTCTTTAAAGACATTACTCTCTATCTCCCACCCAGTAACTACTTCGCTACTAAGGGGCCCCCCCGCACCCGGAACCTAAACATTCTCTCCAGATCTTGATGAAAACATTAATGCAGCTTTTCCCTCCTCCTGCGGGGCAAGAAGCCTCTCTGGTGACTTGAACGACCTCAACAAATTGACTCGAATGACCAGCATGGATCATGTTCTCGTTCTCATGCTCGGCTAACTTCCTCTGGGGCTATGAGGCAACCTCGGGAGTGCACCTTTCTTAAAGTCCTCAAAACGTGTCGGACTAGTGGCCACCGAGGTCGCGGTCCTCTTTCGAACACGAGATTTTCCCCTTGTGGTTGTTATCGCTGTTATTCCATTCATTGGTGGCGAAGGCGGCAGGCTCGTCATCTGCCGACTACGACGTTTGCCAGCATCCACGCTGGGGTCCCTGCTGTGCGGCGGCGTGGGAACGTGTTCAGCAGGTTCCGATTGAGGCTGAGGTATAATGAATCCCACCCATACTACACAGTCTGGTCGCTGATCAGGCGCGATGGCGGGCAGCCCTTATTTGTCCCTATATAGAGTTTAATGGCGTCTGCTTTGTGCTGTATAGCTTATTATGCTTGTACTGCTAATGTAGACAGGATATGGGATGGGCTAAGCTCCTAAGGCATCAAGAGACAGTAAGACCGTTAGAAGGAATGACTTAACGCAATCTTTATCACCAGAGTAGTAGAGGGCCGGCAGCCTTGGAGACCCCTGGTCTCGTAGATCGCGGCCGTATCCTGTCAAAATTCTGCTCCGAGCCAGATGTGATCTAGAAGAATTCACTAGGAGAGTAATTTCTCGTTGGGATTTTACCAGGAGTCGAACGAATAATGGGATGCCGTATTGAAACATCTGGTGAACTCACCTACTCAAGCGACAAGGCGAAGAGCACCGTAATGCTTGATTTGATCAGGAACAACGGACGGCCTTTGGAGAATAAAACTAGCGCATATGACTTCAATGATAGCCGGGATTAAGCAGTTATATAGCAGTAGAGCACCGTCCCTTCGTTAAACAGAAACATGCTCAGAGCCCTGGGGGTTCAATTGTCCCGTTTCATCCGTGTATCGATGAAGACGATGGCGTCGATATCGTGCGGTACCCGAAATGACCTGTATTAGCCTCGGATCTATGCTCTCACAATCATCACGCTCCATACCTAGCTACGTACCGGGAATGTAATATTTACAAGATCAGCCAAAGTAAACGAGCTACAGAGTTTAAGGGACGTAGGCGTACCGGGCACCGTGGTTAACAGTTCAAACAATCAAGCCAAGCAAGGAAAACTAGACCTCTCAAGTCTTATGTCAAATATAATCGTAGGATCTGGGTGGTTCTTCCGGATTGGGCAAGTAGGCTGAAAGCGAGCTGCTCGGACCGACTTCCGTGCCCTGCCAAGATGTCTGGCCCACCTGGAGGACTTCACAATTCGTCTCCCAGTGACTCGCTCGGCAAGTAAACAAGATCAACACGAGATCTTGCTCACAGCAGCGACTTCTCTCATCTTGACTGGATCAGATTATGTGTGACCGCCTGTCCTGTTTGAGGCAGTATTCGGTGGATACCCTGCCGGCGGGAATCCTTCCTCGACCCCATTCGCTACGGCGCTGATAAGAACATCAGGGACTTGTTCCTAATGCTGGAGAGGTTCAAGAGAACATATCATGTTCCAACGCTATTCAGCGTGCCGACGAGTCCTTATCTGTAGACTAGAGAGGCCTGTCCGTGACCGTCATAAGTTGCCTCCCACCAATTTCCGACCCGCGTTTGCCGGTCTTCCTATCTTTCTTTGGGTATGACTGAGCCTGGGTAACCGGGAATTATGCTCCTGCTTATACATCAATATATCCGCCTTGAGGGCCAGACTCTCCCCACGGCGGATTCAATGTGTGCGCTCCACCTCAATGTCTTTTCATCTTGCCTTGACAAAACGCTGGCCGCCGCACGAAAACCCGGACGAGTTGAGCCATCACTCCGATGACAGCGACAATGCAAGACCTTAAGACAGATGCTGCGGCCGTGTATGCCGGGACTGAACAGGCCTCGGTCTCTGGTGGCGAGCAAGCGGCTGAGCAACATGGCACCAAGCACAACATCAACTCCCGACAGGCTCAGATGATCGCGATTGGCGGAGTCATCGGCACAGGCCTTTTCGTCGGAACAGGGCAGATTCTCGCCATCGCCGGGCCAGCCTTGCTCTTTTCCGCATACCTCTTTGTCTGCATTATATCCTTTTGCGTTGTGACGGCCACAACCGAATTCAACACCTATCTACCGGTCCGCGGAGCGTCCATTCCGTACTACGCCACGCGGTTCGTTTCGAGAAGCCTCGGGTTCGCTCTTGGCTGGCTTTACTACTATACCTGGGCACTGGCTATTGCGATGGAATGTACGGCTGCATCTATTGTTATCAACTACTGGCCGAACAACGTTCCGATCGCTGCCTGGATCACCATCATGCTGTCGGTGATCGTCGTTCTGAATTTTATGCCGATTAAGGGCTACGCCGAATCCGAATTCTGGTTCGCCTCGATCAAGATCTTCACCATCATTGGCCTGCTGGTCCTGTCGGTTGTGCTCTTCTTTGGCGGAGGGCCAAGCCATGAGCCGTTGTACTTCAAGTATTGGGGTGGAGGACAGACCGCGGCACACGAGTATCTTGTCGGTGGCGCCGCTGGGCGCCTTTGTGCCTTCATTTATGCACTGTGCAACGGTGCATTCGCCTTCCTGTTCGGTCCCGAATACGTCGTCTCGGCCAGTGGCGAGATGAAGTCTCCCCGGAAGGATCTGCCCAGAACCACTTCGCACTTCGCATGGCGTCTCATCTTCTTCTACGGCCTCGGGGCCCTGGCCATCAGTGTGATCTGTCCGAGCGACGACCCAGCTCTCACGGATGGCGGCTCAGGGGCGGCTTCGTCGCCCTGGGTCGAGGGGATCAAGATTGCCGGCATCCGGGGGCTCGACAGCGTCATCAATGCCGCCATCATAACTTCGGCGTGGTCCGCAGGCAACTCACTGCTCTACATGTCCAGCCGCACCCTATACTCCCTCGCTCTGGTCGGCAATGCTCCTCGTATCTTTACTCGCTGCAACCGTTACGGCGTGCCGTACTACGCTGTCATGGTGACGTCTCTGTTTGGGCTTCTGGCCTTTCTCAATGTCAGCAGTAGTGGCGGGACAGTGTTCGACTGGCTTCTCAGCGTCTTGAACGAGTCTGGCTTCATCAGCTGGGTCTGTTGCTGTATTGTATTTCTCCGCTTCCGCAAGGCATGCAATGTACAGGGTGTCACCGACCTACCGTACACGAGCTGGGTCCAGCCTTATGGCGTGTATTTCGCTCTGCTTATCGTCGTGTTTATGGCGCTCTTCAATGGCTTCAGCGTTTTCTTTCCGGGCCAGTTTACTGCTTCCAACTTCTTGACGGCCTACCTTGGGATCCTTGTCTTTATCGTACTCTACGTCGGCCACAAGCTCTATGCTCGACATGATGCATGGGTGTTGGCCCCTGAGGGTGTTGATCTCACAACTGGATTGGACGAGGTGATCGCCCAAGAGAGCCTTTTCGAAGGAGACTTTGAACATGACAAATCCAAAGGAAAGACTCATGTCTTGCTTGACAGGGTGTCTGCTATCTGGGGCTGGAAATAAGGAGTCTGGTCCCCTTGAATGTAGCGACTTCGAGCCAGAAACAACAACCAGGGGACGCCCACAAGCTGTCCACGGTTTTCTTACAGACACAGCTCGGCAATAGTCATGTGTTGATTTCCTTAAGTTTAAGTGCAGAGTTACCTCGCATCTTTTTCACTTGGTAAGTCAGCAAATCTCCGTTCCGCCTGTTCCTCATGTGATCACAGTTTTCGAGAATTGCCGCTTGCAGCTTGAGCCTTGGGCATCGTAGTGTGATCCGAACATCCGGGTGCATATCTGTCAAATTGTTGCGGTGTGATTACATCAAGCAGCCAAACTTAAGACCGCTACTATTACATTTTTATTTTTAATTTTTAAAAAAAAAAAAACCACCAAATCTTGTTCGAACAAAACTATTTGGTTCCAATTAAAATCTGGCTGAATTAGGTCATCTCATACCAGGACGAGCTTGGGACACTTATTTGCAACCAGAACATGCCAGCTCACCACATCACCCTCATTGAAACGCCGGCATAGCTTGTCCAAGGGCTGGGGGCAGTGTGAAAATTCCCAAAACCGAGATCTGTTTCTGTAATGTTTAGCCTATACTCCACAGTCAACCGTGCTGGCCCGGCCATGCTTCTCACACCAGCTATAAATAGTGGGGAGAGAATGCGCGCCTCCACCTCCGAACCATGTTGGATGAGGGACAAGGCTGAGAGTATCGTGTCCACAGTTGTCTTGGTGGGAATATCAACACCACTGACGACCTTGGTTGTGAGCCGCAGCAGCAGTATAATTCCCTATTGTGTAGCGAAGGCTGCCGCCCGTGCCTCGTCTTGGCGCCACGAATGAGATGCTACTTCCACTGGCGAAGTGTCAACTAGTCCTTTAGTGTCTAGACGCCGCAGTGTTATAAAGTTACAACCCAAAACTTCAGGCGAAGCGAGACCCCCCCCACCTAAACAAAAAAAAAAAAAAAAAAAAGGAAAAGAAAAGCCGACAGCCGTGCCACGTATCCCTAAGGGACAGAATAAATGCCGATTCTGGAGGGAAACATTGTGGTTTTAAAATAATGTAGAATAATGTGCTGTGCTATTCGAGAGGCGTCGTCAGGGACATTGCCAAAGTGATGTCAAATAGAATTTTGGATGGAGTTTCGGGTCGAACGTGTAGTTCATCGAGCAAAACCTGCCAACAATAGAACGTATCCGGCGGAACCTGAAGGAAACTCGGTCAAATGGCCCAGACTGAAGGTATCGACAAACAGAAATCTAGGATCTGACTTGTGATTCTTCTCAATCTTGCTGAGAGAGAAATAACTTTGCGAGAATCGAGAATTTCTGTAGGTTTAGCTTCACCTCCGTGGACCTGATAGAGGACATGCCATACATGTGATATCATTGATATCGACGTCTGGTAGTCTGATACAAATTAAGAGGCGGTTGAAATATCTGCTCAAATTTGTGGTTGGAATTAGAAGTACCAATTCAGGTATTCACCAGGGTCTTCTGACAACGATGCTACCCCCCCTTTTCTCTTTCCTTCTTTCTTTTTAATCACACTGGGCCAACTATGTACCACGATCATAGTCACCAAAGAAGTTTGTGTCACTACCTAATCAGTGCCGCCGACAGGGTGCGAATTTTCATCGGACAGCGCGGTCTTCCGTGTCATTTTATGACTTGGCCAACCTCAGTAAGCCCTGACCACCGGAGCCCACCTCAGCCCACGTTTCGATTTCAACTAGCATGCTATCCCCCACGACACCGGCCGTGACTGTTTGGGGTCAAAGTCAGCAACGAGAACCCAGAGTGTTGTTCTTTGTGGAGAAAAACAAACAAGACTGCTCGGACTGTGGTGGCCAGACACTCACCGAGTGTATTAGCGGGCAGGATGCCCTCGCAAGCAAATCTCCAGCCGTGAGCGCGGCTGACCTCCTCGGCATACTTCAAATCCTCGACCAGCAGCCTGGTACGCACAACGTCCTTCATACATGAGCCTAGCGCCTTGAGCGCACTCTCGATGATGTCCAGAATCCAAACAGTCTGGCTGGCTGCAGAAGTGCCACCCATACAGGATAGCCCCGGGACAGGAGGATTCGACGTCGTGCCAGACACGTGGATCGAATTACCGACGCGCACCGCACGGCAATAGCCCTGTAGATACCAGGTTTTCGTTAGCCACCCAGAGAGACCAGAAGGGCTGGAGCTCAGTATGAGGTAGATGGACCTCTGCGCCAGGTGGTTATCACCTACCGCGATTGGCTCCCATTTGCTACCGGTGGAGTACTCAACGCGCTGGCCCTTGGCAATGGCCTCTGCAACTCGCGCGAGGTCTCCGGCCGAGCCCTCCAGGTGGTGGCTCAGATCACCGGCGGCCGTGAGGTATGGCGGTCTTCTGTACTCGTCGCCACAGTCGCCAGGCGCGTCCGTCAGCGCCTCTTGAGCTTTGGAGATCAGCGCGTAGTCCTCGTCGTCGAGGCTGAGGGCAAAAGCCTGCAGGTTGCTGGCAACGTGCCCTGCCGAGTTGGCGCCTAGTCGTGTGCCTACGATGACCCCCTTCACCGCCGGGATGTCGAGAGCGTAGCGTGTGGCCACTGCTGACACGGGCACACCGTGCTTCTCAGCAACGGCCTTCAGAGCCACCAGGACACCCTGGTATGCAGCCCAGCCGCCGGTGGCCCAGATGAACCGCAGGTATTTCCGCAGGCTCCAGTTCAGCGCGTTGATGTCGGCGGGCTCGGGCTGGCCGACCCACTTCTCGGTCAGGAAACCTCCCATCAATGTCCCGTAGCAGAGAAGCCCAACGTCATTCTTGACACATATATCGTTCAGGCGGCCACGCTTCACACGCTGGTCAATGACTGAGCATGGTACTTGGTTGGTGGCGATGGTGAATCCGCTGTCGATAAGCAGCTGCAGATGGGCGGCATCGGTGTTCGTCAAGCCGATGTGCTGGATCTTGCCTTTCTCCTGCAATATCCTCAAGTGCGTCAGATTGTGGATATAGGTGTCATCCGAGTAGTCCCAAGCGTGGTCTTCATATAGTCCGTCCCTTCCGGTCAGCATACCAAACGCGGAACCGGGACGAGGCCGAGACGGATCAGGCGACCTACACTGCAGAAGCGCGATGCTCTCCTGTTTCAGCCTGCTGAGGGCCAAGTTGATAGCCTTCTCGGCATTCTCAAAGGTTTTCACACCATTCTCGGCAGGGCACCACTTGGTGAAGGCCGTGACCGGCAGACCAGAGTTGGTGTTGTGGTGGCCAGTGACCAATTCTGGGTGCCCTGGTGTCAGCCGGAGTTCCTCGGGCCTCACCCGGTGCACCCGGACGCATGGACACCCGTTGTAGTACACACCGGCATCTCCGTAGTGATCTGCCATATCGAAACAGCTCAGCCCAGCCTGTATGCTATCGACAACGGTCAGCAGGTGGGGGACACGGAATAACCTGGTGCATCGACGTCTTGGGAGAGCTTACAGAGGTTCCATCCCCGCCGCAGCCGTCGCGATGTTGACATCTTGATCGTGGCCGCCGGCCAGCTGCCAGAGGCCGTTGATCATGCGTGGGATCTCCAGCGAGCCCCGTATCGTGGTGCGCTCAGGCTGAATATTAGTTGCTGCCATGATGGTGTGTGTGTGTGTGTGTGTGTGTGTGTGTGTGTTCTTTCATCCCTCTCGATGCTCCATCAGGACTGGTGGTGTGGCAGCGGCATCACGTGGGAATGCCCTCAGTGCCGTCTTCGGCCGTTTGCTCAGCAGTGAGCGGTTGATGGCCCGTGCGGTAGCTGTCTTTTATAAAATAGTGTACCAGCTGCTTGAATCCCCACCCAGCATTGGGAACGAGATCCGATTGGCCATTCAAATCGCGAAAGGTCCATGAACATTCCAGGCGGTAGCGCAGGTGGACTGCGTGACGGCGTGGTCCAGTATGCTTATGTGGATAGGTAACTATAGAGACAACGCGCTTGTTCATACAGCATTGTGCGAAGATGCGCACCTGGGTGAGCGCAGGGTTCGAGTCGAACTTCGGGTCTAGTTGCAGAGAAAGTGCCCGGAAGGGGGTGGTGGTGTCAGACTCGCATCCTGCTCACAGCAGGCCGGATTCAACTTGCTCTTTCGGGGAAAAACCTCTCTGCAGCGGCTTTCACACGGCTCGGGTGTCCCATTTCGTCGACGAAGGATTGCCGATCGGATGATTGCTGCCGTTGTTAACACGGCATGCACTTGCTGAAGGTTGCAGCTGGAAATCGATTGCAAAGTTTCTGAACGGAGTCGACCTTCCACGGCCGGATATGTTCCATTTTATACAGAGTAAGGGGCCCCGCAACCCCCTTACCTGCTACGAAGGCGGACATCTGGACGATTTGATGAGAAGATCTGTAAATCGCATTCGCAACACACCGCCTTACCCTTCCGGCCATCATCATGTCTTTCATCACAGCCCATGACCTGAAGGCTCTGCCGGCAGCGTTGACTAGTCTAACATGGAAGCAGTGGCTACTCCTGGCCGGTGGATCAGTAGGTCCATCCTGATGATAAAATGCCCTCCCTAGGCATCGAGGGCCCTCACCAGGTGACTGACTGTTCCAGCTTATCGTGCACACCCTGATTAACTACATCTACAATGCATACTTTCATCCACTGTCCAAGTACCCTGGCCCGAAGCTTGCCTCTGTATCACGTTCGTGGGAGGTGTATCATATGTGGGTTCACATGGACGTAGCCGTGACGGCGTGGAGATGCACAGGCTAAGGTCTACAGGGCTGGTGGGAGATGGCCTTGGGCCATTGAGAGCGCCTTGAAGAAGTATGGTATGTGAAGCCTCTACCCACCGCCGTGCCCCTGTGTATCGTTGAATTGCTTCGCATCACGAATTTCTGAGGATCCCTTCCAAAGCTGATGAATACCTCGGGCAGGCGACATAGTTCGCATTGGACCAGACTCACTGGTGTTCTTGGAGCCACAGGCTTTCCATGGCGAGTCCCAGCTCTTGTTAATAATGATGTGTGTTGGCGGTGCGGCTAACGCCTGACAAGATATCCACGGACCGAAGAGGGACCTGAAGGAAACATTTATCAAGACACCCACAGTGGAAGGCATGGGCGATGAGGACGATGGCCTGCTGTGGGAGAGAGATCCGGAAAAGCACCGCCGGGTATCAAAGATGATGTCTCCAGCTTTTAGTGGCAACTCTCTGAGGGCCAAGCTACCTACCATGAACCACTATACTGAGCTGGCTATGACCAGGATGAAGGAGTTGGGGGACAGACCTGAAGGGCTAGATTTGAAAACGGTATGAGTTGAGACAACAGATCACCAGTCTGCACGACTCCCGAGAGGCTTTGATACTGATGCCTCGTTTTTTTCTTCTTCGACAGTTGGTAGAACGGGTGTGCATGGATACCGCCGCAGACCTCGCATACAGTTGGGAGATGCACGAGGTCAGGGACAGTGAGACTTTCTGGGTCCTAATGCTGCCCTCGTTAGTATTATTGCTAACGGAACTGGAGCAGTGAAGAACCATCCGTTCCTGGACACACTGGAGATAGCAAGCCACCTGATGGTTATCATCGCAGCTGCCAAGACCTACCCCCTCGCGACCCCCTTGGCACTGCTCCTGGTCCCATGGGGTGTGATGAGGTCTATGCCTAGGATCATCAGCGAACTCCGGCTCCGCGCCAGGGAGCGCATCGAGATGCGGAACAAGCTCCGCCACCCAGACTATTTCGAGCAGCTCCTCCCCGCCGACAAGCCTGTGCCCACGAGCAAGAAGCAGATCGGCTACATGCTGACCGTCGCGGGTCAGCTGATCCTCGGAGGGTACGATCCGACCTCGGTGGCGATTTATGTGCTCTTCTTCTTCATCTTGCAGCGCCCCGAGGCTCTCGAGCAGCTCAAGAGGGAGATAAGAGGTGCCTTTTCCTCCTGTGAGGGGATCGATAGCGAGACGTTGAGGTCTCTTCCCTGGCTGAATGCCTGTCTTTCGGAAACACTGCGGCTCAGCTCTGCTGCGGTGCACCACGCTCTCCCCAGAATAAGCCCGGGGGCTGAGGTGGATGGTGAATATATCCCCAAAGGTGTAGGTCTACCTGCATGCTGCCGCCCTCGAAGCTCATTATCCCTTAGTAGCTGTTCGTCTTGCGCCATGGGGGCGATCTACTTCCTAACTGACCACGCCGGCTCAGGTCATCGTCCGATCGTCTGCCTTCACCTATAACCGCAGCCCCCGGTTCTTCCATGACCCCGAGAGCTTCAGGCCAGAGCGATGGCTGCCGCACGACCACCCGGACTACGATGTCGCATTTGCAAAGGACGACCACAGGGCCCATCTCCCCTTTATCATGGGCCCTCGCCAGTGTCCCGGCAGAGAGGTGGCGAGGATCATGTTCAGGCTGTTCGTCGCCAAGACGATCTGGCTGTTTGACATGGAGCAGGTGTCAGGGGGGCTCGATTTTAATAGCAGCTTCCGTGTGTACGCTATGTGGACCAAGCCTGAGCTTCGCGTCCGCCTCGTCCCCGTCAAGAGAGGCCCGGAGGGGTTGAGGTAGAGGGCGGGAGGTCAGCACTTGTCAAGCAGGCACTCCCTCATAAAAGCCCTCCATATGATTCCACGATGGTTTTGTGTGGAAGATGCCATCTCATGACAGGGTTTCGCTTGTCCAGGCTATTCTACCAGGCAATTTAGTGCCTCTCATGACTTTACAATCTTCAAGTTTCCCAGTTGCCCTGTCCGGACACCGTTCGCAATCCTGCAGATTCCCCTTGTCCAACAGCCTCCGAGCAAATAATGCCACAGTTATGATCCCCACCGAAAACACGGGGTGAGATACGATTGGAAGAAGAGGCCAGGAGCCCTAGGTTTTCAGACTACAATTCGAAATGATGATTACTATTTTCAGCCAATCGGTTTCTCATACTGAAAGACATGCTCATCTCCAAAAAGAATTAAAAAAAATAAATAAATAAAAAATAAATAAATTCCGGGGGGTGAGTGATGGCAAATGTGTCATTCCAATAGGCCCCCAATCCGGCGTTGGTCCTGTCGCTTGAGACAATTAATTATCCTGATTAGGCAAAAACACGCCGGAGTTCGACCGCCACGCTCAGGCTTGACGGAGGCCCGTTTTAGGACGCGCAGGGCCGAACATTCACATTGTTCTTCCCCGATCTAGATATTGGCATGTAATTACCGTGTCAAGCGCTCCGAGTCCGTCACAGCAGGCGCACAGCCCAGCCAAGAAGCACCTCCTCCTCCAAGAGAGCCCCGGGAGGCATGACGGAGGTGCCGTGATCCTCCTGCTCGCGCATAGATTTGTCTGCGCTACTGTAAGTAGCTACCTGGCTTCCTGGGCTCGCCTTGGCGATTCAACCTCGTGCCGCGCGGCCCCACCAAGTCCAACACGATCTGGCCCAATATGTTTTCCGGCCGAGACGCTCAACAGCCCTGCACCAGCAGCAGCGACGCTGCTGCAACAGACTCCCAGACCGAAGCCAACGCAACGTCCACGGATGCAATTGCCACATCGTCGAGCAATGGCCCGGCAGCGGAACCAGGCAGCCGCGACAAGAATGATGATGGCAGCTCAGAGATGGACGACCTCCACCCCGGGCTGCGCCTATGGGTCATCATTCTCGGACTGGGGGTGACACTGCTGCTCACGGCCTTGGAAAACACAGTTGTCACTGTGGCAGCACCCATGATAATCTCTGACCTGCACCTGGGCGAGGACTACATCTGGGTGACAAATGCATTCTTCATTTGCAGGTACGTGTGTTACTGGCCAGACTGCCTCTGATGACTGTGGCATCCGGCGATGGTGGATCGTCAGAGATCTGACGTATTTTTGTAATGCCTACAGCGCGCAGCTGTTCAACCCCTGGTCGGCCAACTGTGCAATGTCTTCGGAAGGAGATGGAACATGTTGAGTCACTACACGCAGAGACACCAGGATATCAGAACAATGCAGTACGCGGAATTCTCCGAACACCAACACAACACGCTCGCATCTGGTGGCTTCAAGGACGAGCTCGACTTCTGGAGGACGGAGCTCGCTGAGCTGCCCCCGACGCTTCCCATCCTGCGGATGTCCACGCTTGCATCGCGACCAAAACTGCAGGCGTATGGAAACAAGGCTGTGGATATGTGGATCAAGCCAGACACCAAAGCGCGGATACAGGCTCTCTGTCGCAGATGTCGAGCCACTCCCTTCCACTTTTACCTCGCTGTCTTCAGGGTGCTGCTCTGGAGATACAGCGGGGCCGAGGATTTCTCAATCGGCATTGGAGATGCGAACAGGACTGAAGATGCTCTCATGGACACCATCGGCGATCTTGTCAACATGCTGCCGTTGGTCTTCCAAACTCAGGGGTCTGTGCAGTTTGACGCACTGGTGGAAGAGACGCGGGCCAAAACTCACTCGGCGTTAGCAAAATCTCGAGTGCCCTTTCAGCTCCTGTTGAAGGAGTAAGTAAATCACACCCACAGTTTTGGGAGTCCAAAGAGCGTTTGAGCAACCTGCTAACCGCGATTTCCGCTCCAGACTGGGTGTTTCACGCTCAGCAGTAACCACGCCCATCTTCCAAGCCTTCGTGGACTATCGACTAGGTCGAGGAGAGACGATGCGCTGGGGGGACTGTGAGCTGGAGCTACAAAAGTTTCGCCCCTCGAAGCTGGCGTACGATGTGGCAGTGGACATCGTTGATAATGCTGACGGAGACTGTCACCTCACGTTTGTAGTGCGCGATGATCTCTACAGCCAAGGTGACGTGGAGCAGCTTGCTAAGAGCTACGTCCTGCTTGTCAGCACGTTCGCCTCACAATCAAACAAAGCTCTCAAGGAGGCGGACATATTCGATAAGGCTGAGACTGAGGAGGCCCTCAATTTGGGCAGAGGACCGCTCTACCAGTCTCGCCATTGGGGCATGACGGCCATTCACCATATCGACGACATGGCCGACAAGCACCCTGGGAGAACAGCTGTGATCTCCGAGGACGGCAGCACGGAAACGTACGAGAGAATGGTTCATCACAATGTCCACAGGATCGCTGCAGGGCTCCTGGCTGCTGGCGTCACTCAAGGGTCGCGGGTCGCAGTGCTCCAAGAGGTCACTCCTGGCTGGGTGTCTTCCATCCTCGCCATAATGCGCGTCGGCGCCACATACTTACCGCTTGACGTGGGCACACCCTGGACTCGACTATCTGCCATGGTTCAGGACGCTCAGCCCCAGGCCGTGCTTGTAGATGAGTTCACCCGGCAGAATGTGGGCGAGCTGCAGCGCGATGGCCTCAAAGCCGTCGATATCTCGAGTCTGGGTCCTGGACAGCAAGTTCCCATCTCCGCCACTTCAGACATGGTATCAACAATTCTATACACCAGCGGGTCGTCAGGAACCCCCAAAGGTATCGTGCTGCGCCACCGCGGCATCAGCTCCTGGCTAGAACCTTGTGGGATGCTGTATGGCTTCAGGCCAAGCGGCGAGGTTATCCTGCAGCAGAGCTCGCAGGGCTTCGACATGTCGCGGATGCAGATCTTCACGGCCTTGTGCTTTGGAGGCAGTGTGGTCCTGCTCCCCAGGAAGCTTCGCGGCGATGCTCGCGCTATCAGCGACATAATCACCCGTCATGGCATCACGCATACCTTTGGCACGCCATCCGAGTACTTCAGCTGGCTCAGATACGGCGACTCCGAGGCGCTGAGGTCTTCATCGTGGAAGACGGCTCTGGTAGGAGGCGAGGCGCTCGCGCAGTCCGTGCTGATGGAGTTTGCCGCGCTCAAGAAGGCTGACCTGCGCTTCCATCACATGTACGGGACCACCGAGTCGACGTTCTGCGCGACTGTCTCGGAGCTGGAGTACACAAGAGAGACATCGAAAGCAGCGTCTGGTGTTTCCCAGCCTGGCTATGCTGCTGGCGTCGCACTGCCCAGCTATAACGTATACATCCTCGACGAGCAGAAGCGGCCTCTGCGCGCCGGTATGCAGGGGGAGATATACATTGCTGGCGCTGGCGTCGGCAACGGTTATCTCAACATGCCACTCCTGACCCGGGAGACGTTCATGACGGATCCATTCGCCGCGGCAGACGACCGCGCCCGAGGCTGGACTATGATGCAGCGTACAGGCGACCTCGGCCGGTGGTCTCGAGTCGAGCACGGCGCAATCCTGATTGAGGGCCGCATCCCCGGCGATACTATGGTCAAGCTGCGTGGCCTGCGTGTCGACCTGCGAGAGGTGGAGAGCGAGATCATCCGCGCTGGGGCTGGCATGCTCACTGAGGCTGTTGTGTCGATCCGGCGCGCTTCGCCCGAGACGCCCGAGTTCTTGGTTGCCCATGTAGTCCTTGGCCACCCCCTTGCGCAGGATAAGAGTTCTCGGGAGCAGCAGCTTCGTCAGGTTCGCGCGCAGCTGGAGCTCCCGCTGTATATGCGGCCGGCGTTCATCATTGCGCTGGATAGCTTGCCTCTGACGTCTTCTGGCAAGCTTGATCGCAAGGCAGTCGCTGCGCTCCCGCTGCCCAAGGATGATTCCGAGGCCGATGATGTCGTCGTGCTGACACCCATGGAGGAGAAGCTCAAGGCCGCCTGGGAGGACGTCCTCTCCCACGACCTTGCCAGAGTGCACAGCATCACCCCGGAGACCGACTTTTTCCACATCGGCGGCACATCGCTCTTGCTCCTTCATCTCCGGGAGACAATCCAGAAGCGGTTTGGAGTTACTCTGACCCTGGTGGACCTCTTCGAGGCAAGCGTATTGTCGAGCATGGCCCATCGCATCGAGGGCCAGGTCGATGCGGTAGAGGTCATTGACTGGGAGGAGGAGACCGAGCTGCGTCCTTCCATGTCACAGCTCGACAGTACCATGCTTCAACACGTGCCGCGGTCCCAGCACAGAGTGGTTATCCTTACCGGCGGCTCAGGCAACCTAGGCAAAGGCCTAATCCGTGCCATGATGGCGGACCCAACCACTAAGGAGATTCACCGCCTCGGAGTGCGCAATGTGGCCAAGCGTTCCGACATGATGGGTTTCGATAAAGTCGCTCTATACCAGGGTGATTTGCAGCAACCTCAAATCGGGCTGCCCGAGTCCGTGATCCACGATCTGTTTAGTCGCGCAGATCTGATCATCCACAACGGGGCCGACATCTCCTATATGAAAACATACCAGTCCCTGCGGCAGCCGAACTTCCTGATCTGCAAGGACCTCATCGAGTGGAGCATGCCGAGGATGATTCCATTCCACTTCATCTCGAGCGCAGGAATCGGCAACTTCGCACCTGGCTCGCCCCTCTACGAGTCGTCCATGTCCTCAACGCCACCGCCCACGGACGGCTCCCATGGCTACACCGCCGGCAAGTGGGCGAGCGAGGTCTTCCTCGAGAAGCTGGCGAGGAGACACCCGCAGTGGCCGGTATGTGTGCATCGCCCCACGCTCATCATTCGGGATGATATTCCCGAGCTTGATGGGGCGCACAACCTTCTCGGATACTCACGCAAGATGGGCGCTGTGCCCACGTCCAAGGGGAGAGTCCGCGGTGTGGTGAACGTGGTGCAGCTAGAAGCCGTAGTGAAGGGCGTGTTGGGTTGTGCGCTGCAGCAACAAGAAGACCGTCGTCACGATGCTGCGCAGCACCCTCACCACCAACATGGCAAGGTGCACTTCGTCAACCACGCAGGCGCGCTCAACCTTCCGTTCAGCGACATGAAGAAGTGGTCTCTGGAGCGAACAGATGATGGATATGTCGACTTCGATGATTTAGAGCTAGAGGAGATCCCCTTGGACGAGTGGGTTCGCAGGGCGAGCGCGCTAGGGATGCATCCGACGATGGCGGCCTTGATCACCAGCTTCTCAAGGGATGAAGAGATTGAGTTCCCGACCATCGCAGAGAAGGGTGAAGTCAAGGAGGGCACCGCCAGCAAGGCTGTTCCTCCGAACTCGGGACCTCTGAGCAGTGAAACGCTGCCGGCGACCGTCGCCGCCCCTGCGCGGGTCAACAACGTCTCCAGAGCAACAGTCAGCCTCACAAAAGAAGCGGCCGGGGGTCCGGCGAAGAGAGATATCAGAGACATGAGAAGTAGTTTCGTCTGGAGAACGATGCTGCTTTTGGCCCTGCTCATATTGGTGGCTGAGGTTTACAAACGTGGGGAGGCCTCGCAGGCCGGCTTTCGTTGATATATTCTTTTGTTTCCCATCTTTATTGGATACAGCTAGTCAAACTCTGTCAGTTTGATGATGGACCGGAGCATTGCCAATGCGAACCAAGCTTTACTTTTTGCGACTCAAGCTGGAGGAACGAGATGTTCTGGGGAACGGCCATATGATGTTTATGGAGAAGAACAGCGATGAGACCGCTTCCGAGATGGATGGATGGATCGTGCAGGCACTGGAAAGGCTCCCAGCTGACGGATCCTTACAGGAGATCTCCTCTTGAAAACCACTAGCCTTCAAGGGTGCTGGACTCTTGACCGTACCCTCGTTAAATTGGGGTTCTAGCTTTATGCTACACATCTATAGGTACTGGTACTTTGATATGATCTAGTTCGTGTGCCTGACCTCGTTTTTGTGGCCAAACCACAGTATATATAATATAGCATAACCGGGCGGGAATCTCAAGAAGCCGCCAGGCTAGCTCAATCGGTAGAGCGTGAGACTCTTACAGAGTTTCCGATTCTGAAATCTTAAGGTTGTGGGGTATGTCTACACTCAACTGAATCTTCTGCTCCATAGCCATCCTAACAACACCTTCAGTTCGACCCCCACGTCGGGCTCAATCCCCGTCCAAGAATTTTTTCTTCTTTTTCTTTAGCATTTTCTTTTTAGTCTTTCAACTGTCTGCTCTGGGTCATATCCGAGCTCCTCCCCTATTCTCTCCCTAGAGACCCAGCTTCATGGTCCCATGATGTTAACTCATTATTATTATTATTATTATTTTCGCGCTTGGTGGGTTCATTAAAGGAGATGTGAGGTGGGGGAGGCTGACTCGGAAAACCGCACTG
Organism: Endothia cerciana; assembly: GCA_026119935.1. Taxonomy (NCBI): domain Eukaryota; kingdom Fungi; phylum Ascomycota; class Sordariomycetes; order Diaporthales; family Cryphonectriaceae; genus Endothia; species Endothia cerciana. The sequence goes on from JALRMH010000069.1 coordinate 114,416, forward strand.
GGATTGGCTGTTATGACGCGAAAGGGAAAGGAATCGTGAACAGAGATCCAGAAGTGCGCGGTGAGCAGTGTTGTCTTTGTGAAAACGCCGGCCCGTATACATGAGAAGTTTAGCTATGCGAGGGAGGATGGCTGTCGAGCTCCCCGGCTATTGACCAAGGGGGACAGTGCAGACAGCCAAGCGGCGGACACTGAGCTGATATTTTGCAATCTAGACTATTCTCACTGGCAAGCCTGGTATAAAGTCCAGTGGTGGCGCTCCGAGGTATAGTCGCTCCGGGGCGGACAAGAGCCTCCACATCGGCTACATTAACCCTCAAGATGCCCATTGCGGGGCACAACGGAATCATAGTTCTAGCACCGTGCTCTCTGCGAACCAACAAGAGCTAGACGAGCGTGAGAGCGACATGACCAAGGAAGAGGAGAGTGTGGTGAGGTCTGTGTGATGGAGAGTTTGGGGGGGGGGGGGGGAATCCCATGATTCTGGTATTGCTAGGCTGTGAAAGAAGAGATTTATCCCACAAGAGAGCTTGTGGTTCAAGTACAAGAGACATTCGTGCGCGAGTTGAATGGATTCGAAGACCGCTGGGAGCCAACTGATTAATTATAACACATAGCTCGACATCCAGCGATCCGGTTAGACCTGGTCGAGCTTGCCATGCTCAGGAGTGCTCGTGGTATCAACAGGTTTGAACCGCACGCGAAATGGGGGTCGTTCCCAGAACGCGAGGTACTTGTAATGCTCGTCAAACGACACTCCATCCTGACCTGGCACTGCTTCCAGGTCGAAATGCCACAGAACCTTGGCGAGGAACAGACGGAGCACAGCCAGGGCTATACTCGAGCCTGTGCAGGCTCGGGTTCCCTGGTTGAAAGGCATAGAAGCTTTGAGGTTATCATCCTTGAACTTATGGTCGAAACGAGGGTGGTCCGGCGCCAGCCAGCGCTCGGGACGGAACCCAAGGGGCTCTGCAAAGAAGCGCGGGCTCCTTGCGGCGGCGAAATGACTGTATTGGCAAATGACCTGTTTTTTGGGGGTCAATATAGGAGACGGTTTAACGAGGGCTCATGAATAGACACTGACTCCTTTTGGGATAAACCTCCCGTCAACCACAGCACCAGGGCTTACGCGTGGCAGCCCGTCAACAGTATCTGGGTGCATCCGGAGGCTCTCGTCGATACAAGCTTGCAGATACTTCAAAGTCGCCGTTGTGTCGGTACTGATCTCGTCTGAGTCTTTGAACGCTGACCCCACCTCCTCCACCAGAGTTGCATAAACGCGTGGCTCCTTGAGGAGTTGACAGATAACAGAGTACGACTGGTGCGACATGGGCTGCCAGCCAGCCAGAAGCAGTTGCCCTGCTACATTTTGCAAATGGTATATCTGCTTTTTGTCCTTGGGCTCAGGCTTATCAGACGGGACCAGCTGCTCAAAGTAGTCGAGATGCTCCGTCTTGCCCCTACGGCCGATACGTATCTTGACGTCTTCGCCATTCATCTTGATAAGGCGAGGCACGGACAGCCATACGGATGGAGGGATGCAAAGGTATATGAGGGGCGTGAGAATGCGGAATTTCGCCGTGACATTGGTCATCGCCCCGAAGAAGTTCAGCTTCAGAGCCGTATCAAGGAATACCGAGCTCTTCGCTAGAAATGTCTCATCAGCGAGGCCAAGCTGAAGGAAGGGTCTGGCGTGCGTACCATCTCGCACATGACCCATGTCCTGGCTATATGTCATGTCTGCAGAGAGATCTAACGCCAGCCACTCCGTCCAGAGTCGCAGGTCGACCCCCTTCTGTTGTGCGCCGACCTCTATCAGCCTCTTTATGAAAAGGTCAATGTGCTTCTGGACAGTAGCCTCTTTCGCCCTGAAGTTCTTGGTGCTGAAAGCCGGTGCCAGCTTCTTGGCTGTCTCTCGATGCTTGGCGGGATTTGTCTCCCATGTGATGCCGCCGTCTCCTGTGTCCAGGGGATCATACCCGGGCTGTACGAACAGCTCCATGTTCCTGACGTGTGGAAGGTATATGTCTGGGCAGGCCAACTCAGTCAATGTCTGAAGCAGCCTGGAATGATCTCACAGAGGAGTGTGTGTGCCGAACCTCGTGCTGCCTGAGGGTTGCCGAAAACAAGCTCATTTGGAGCAATGCGGACAATGTCACCTACACATTGTGTCAGTCTCTTCTTCCCCAGTAGAGAGCTTCAGCAAGAAGATGTTGTCTTCACCATATCGTTTGAGTGTATCCTCTATGATCCATGGGTACCGTCCCGTGACACTGAGAACCAGGAGGATACGTCAACCAGGAGCTCTGCTGCTGCGACGACTTCCACCACCGCTCGAAGAGGAGTTGACCGCTTCCAAGCGAGGACGGTTCACCGGGTACGTACTTACCTTGCGTAGGCCCACCATAAATCAGTAACAGCAGCCAGTTTTGGACCGGGATACTTGGAGAGAGGGTGAAAGTAAAGTCTGTAAATGACTTTGGCTACGCAATACGCAACAATCTAGTAACATGAGCAGGGGTTAGATTCATACCAACATAGACGGTAGTTATTACACTACGAGGGCTCACCGATGCGCCTGTAGCAGCCAGAAATCGACCCATAGGCATGCTGGTGCTTAGCCAGCCCCCCAGGTAGCCCTGAAGTGACGTCTCTGGGGGTTTGGACATGGCGACTGGCTCAGATTACCCACAGGTTGACTCCTGCGATGGCGGGTTGATTTCTGGGAATCAATCACACTCGATAGACTCGGATGGAGGCGGAGGATTCTCGGGAGCGCTGATGGCCTGGACCACAATGTGCAGGAGCTGTGAAAAGAAAGGAGCTGGTGTCCAGAAGGAACTCAATATTGCAGCGTGCATGCAGGCATGTGAAACATGGTATTAGTGTTTATGTCATCCAACAGGAGGAAACCCGGCGTTCCTTTGCTTCAAGTAGAAGGCTTGGGATTATGCCCCGGAACTCCGGAACCTAATACAGTAAAGACGCGCCACGCGCTGAAGATGGTAGGGCCAACCAATCACGTTTCTTTAAATAATACCGACATTCAAGGCATTATGCAGAGTGTCATGTCATGATCGGGTTCGCTGTTGCGGACTGTTGGGGGGGGGGGGTCCTCTAAATATGTAATTTTTTCCATACTCAGACCCAGACCCCGTGGGCATCTTACATGTGTGTGTGCAATAGGTATTGCCTGCGAAACCATAATCCCTTCTTTTCTTTTCCTTTTCTCCTTCTTCTTCTTCTTCTTCTTCTTCTTCTTCTTTTTTTTTGTTTTTTTGTTTTGTTTTTTGCGGTGCCGTTGCCTATCCTTGAGCATACGGAGTCGTCTCGAAGCTTGACAATATCGATTCGGCGGCAAATTAGTAGATGATCAACGACTTAACATCATGGGTTATTCATTCGAGGATGTCATCCAGACCCCTTCTGAGGGCCAGATTGTCATTCTAGTCCTCATTACCATTCCCCTGTGTATTCTGGCTACCATACTGCGTGTGGTCGCTACCAAGCAGGGAGGTCGAAAGTTGTCCTGGGATGACCTCTTTGCTGTGCTGGCTCTGGTCGGCTTCCTGGTGTATGCGATCTGTCCACTTGCGGGTAAGTCAGGCCACCTGGGCAGCTGTCACGTCTGTTTTGTAGCCAATGCTTCACATTGAGGAGAGAACCCGCGGCTGGTCTTGCGCTCTCCGTCTTAGCCTTGGCCGTCGCAGCCGACATGAGCGACTACGACGTGGAGGTCCTCAGCGCCAAGGTGAGTGTCGTGCCGCTTGAGCAGTCGGGCATCGCCAGACTCGACTCGGCTAAGTGAGACAACAGCTTGCATACATCGTGACTCCGTTCTTCTACGTCAACCAGTTGTTCGCCAAGGGCAGCCTGTTCATTCTCTACTACCGAATCTTCCAGACTGACCCCACTTTCAAAATATGGGTCTATGTGCTCGCCACCATCCACGTGTGCTGGTTCTTTACCTTTCTCTTCATGGTCTTGTTCTTGTGCAATCCCATCTCCAAGTGGTGGGATGTGGAGGGCACCCAGCCGGGTTCGTGCATCGACGGAAACGCATTCCTGGTTTCGGAGGAGACCATCAACTCGGCCATGGACTTTGCCATGATTGCACTCGCAGCCTACGTGGTCCAGAAGCTGCAGATGAAGAGGTTCGTGAAGACGAAGCTCACGTTTATCTTCGTGATGGGGGGCCTGTCCGGTGTGATAGGCTTTGTCAAGATTGGACTGGTCTACTCCGCGGCCAATACTGCTGGGCGTGAGTTGTGACCCCCCCTCCTATTCACCTGCGTATTACCTGATGCTGATCCGGTCCTATGCAATATAGAGGAAAACAACAGCAATGCGTTCTGGGATCTCTTACAGATGGCAACCAGCATCTTCTGCGCCTGCGCACCGATGTACAAGTCCTTCATTCCGCTACAAAATATCTGGAGGCGTGTCGCGTCGTCGATGAGGTCCTGGGGCAACAAGACCCGCCTGTATCTGATCATCCCCACATCGAGCAAGGGAGAGGCATTGACAGGAAGCGGCGAGACTTCAGGCCGCAAAGGTGTCGCGCAGACGGCTCAGGATGGGGCCCGCTTCTTCCGTGGCTCGCAGACCGAATACACTTGGTTCGATGGCGAGCTGGTGGACGACATCCAACTATCGAACCGAGACCCTTCTGAGTCAAAGCATGGACGAGTTGCACAAACTGTTGACATGGTATAATACCCAGCGGCTGGTTGAAAGACTTTTCGTATGTGTGCCAGAGTTAAATCCAGATAGGAGGCCAGGGTTAAGCCCTCGGCCGAGGTGGGGGAATACAACAAGCACAGGTATCTGCGAATAGTTTGAAAGCAGCCCATAAACGACCGAGGAACTTGTCTGGAGAGGCGAGTGATAATACAATTGCCTGAATACCAGAAGCACGTGTACACAACACACAAATTTTCAAATGTTCAGTGTAATGGTGGATTCTGTTCCGAGACACTAGGAACTCAGTAATTTTATATCCTGTCGGCTGGGTAATAATTATACATATCTGTATTCTCGATACCATACCGAGTAGCCTTTGATATCGCTAAAGTCCCCATACTATTTGTATTCATAGCAACTTACCAAGAGCCGAAGTAGGAAATTATTAGCGAATACCCGATGTTGAACCTTTTTGCCCCGTGATGCACCATAAACAGCTGTACAATGCAAAGGAGTATGCGTGCCTTGACTAGCATATTACGACAAACAATACTTATAAGTGTGCCACCCCGTTTATCCCTCTCTTTCTCTCTCACTCTCTCTTTTTATTTTATTTTATTTTCTTTATTTTTGGCTCCTTGAGGAACACTCCGGATGACTCGTTGCAGGGGCCAGCCCGAACACTGCTGCAACCATGACCTTTCCTCGGCTCATAATTCTTTTAGATAAGAACATCATCCGGACCGAAAGCCCGTCGTGGGGTGATAAGAATTATCCATTGGCGCGTAAAAGCCCTCAGTCTGTCCACATTGTTTACAGCACGTCATTCACATTATAGACAGTGGGAAGCACGACATCGATAGCGGCGGCCGCACCAGCGGCTGGGGCTCGAGAGTGGACGGAAGGGGTTTATACAGGATATCAGACAGCTGGTTGCGGTGTGGCAAAGAGCTCTTGGTATATCGGTGAATTTACAGGTCGTGTCTTGCCCCTCGAGGTATACCCAGACAGCTGACGTCTCGTTGTTGATATCTGCAAGCCTAAGGAGTTTCCGATAGGATTAAAATCGCAGGCGATTTCTAGGACTCTACCCCTTTAGACAAATCTCTCTTCTGTTCTTTTGATTTCCCCCCCCCACTTAACTCCCAGACAAGGAGACGCGGCTCAAGAGGAAAGAAGCAGGAATCCAGATAAAAGCGTATTTTTTCTTGTAGGCTGGGGATGATGAGGACGCGTAGTCAGGCCCAAGGATGCGCCGAGTCACTGTTACTTTATACCCACCCTCGCCAAGAGAAGCGGATATGTGGTGCATATTCTTCTGGATGAGATGACGACCAGTGCTGTCTGCCTGCTTTAAACTTCTGCAGGCATGAAATTACCCTCTTTCCTAACGAGCCCTAATCTTACACGTAGTTTCACAGCACTAGAATACGTGGTTGGGTGTTCGGCTCGGCAGTTATCAGGCATCGAAGCTGTTCAGCCCGAAATCCTGCAAGAACCACACACAGAATCAAGAGCTACCACTGGCTTCATTTTGGATGCCGCCGACGGTAGATTGGTAGTTGACGTCACCCCAGGGCTGGTGTTTGTGGAGCTCTAGGTTCACCAAAGTCGTCGCCGATAATCATGTCACAGAGGGTGCACAGCGGCGCCACAACAACCGCCGGCCTCCCGAATTCGAAATTCACTCATGGCTGGGTGGACTAGAGAGTCAAGCCCTGTCCCTGCGCGGGTGGTACTATATGTAAAAAAAGGTCAAATACCAAGCGTATGTAAAGCTGCGACGATCGTTGAAGCTCTTTGGGGCATCCAGCCACCCCTCTCTGGTGGCCTCGTGGGCATTGTCCTTGTCGCAATGGATCTTTGACAAGGGTAAGTAAGTTCAGATAAGTCTGAAAGACTGAAAAAACTCGGTGGGGACTTGAAATCACTGAGAGATGGTTGGTTTCCTTCCCTCCCCCAACCCTTGTTCAGAACAGGGGGTAGCTGTGGCTCCTCCCACGTACCCGAGTCTTCCACTCGACGTCACAAAACCCAGTCACCACCACAACAAACCACCACAATACATGCATGTCCTCAACACACGCGCGCGTGGGAATCAGACCTCGCGCGGACCCCATCATCATCATCACATTCTCTACACAGCAGCTTTTTGTCGCAACTGGTTTCACTCTCTGACCGCAGACACTAGCTCAGAACACCAAAACTACCAAGTCAGGTGAGGTGACGGGCATCATCTCCAAGGATAGTCCCATGCGTCCCAACGACAGATTCCAGAGAAGAACACCCGACCAGCGACGGGGGTGGGCCCGCCCTCCTCCAGACGACGCCGGGGTCCTGTCACACGACGAAGATGAGGTGGCCCTTCCGAAGAGGTGCCGTCGAGGGCCCACACTAGCGGCTGTGCAGGGCAGCAAGCGGAGGTATCGAGAAGGCGAGGCGGGCGATCCGGAGGGCGGTGCAGAGGGCCGTCGGCCTGCGCCGTCGCGGAAGCGGGCCCGGGTCGCGGATCACCTCGACGGCACGCGAGATCCTGAACAGGTCGTGAGCGACGACGCCTCCCGGCCCGCCGACATACCAGAGCAGCACGTGGGGCCTTAGGGAGGAAATCCCATCGCTGCGGGGAGGGCGGCGCGCAAGAGGAGGCCGAGTTGGGTGGGGGACGACGACACGGGCACGGGCGCGGGCGCGAAACGGAGGAGGGCGGGGCCTGACGGTGGGCACACCTACGAGGCTTGGTCGGACTCGAGCAGCGAGGAGTCGTCGCCGGGGATGGCAGCCGCCTGGGAGCTAGCTGGAGCCGGCTCGTCCTCCGAGCCGTCATCCCCGGGCCCCAAGACACCGTCACACAAAGACGTGGCTGGGCTCAACATCGCATCCCCAGACACACAGCGCCGGGGCTTCCCATACCAGCAACGGGCACAGCGGATCGCCGGGCCTGCCGCCCCTGGCCCTGAGCTGCCAGGGTCGATCACCGCCACGGCGCACCCACACCACTCGGCTCACCCGCTGTTACACCACAACCTGCTCCCCTTGCGGGTCGACACGCCACGTCCGGAGCTGCCGCCTACGCCGGACTTCATGCGCTTCCTTGGCACGGGTCCGTCTCCCTTGAGGCACCTGTCGGGTATGCTAGCCACGGCGGCGGTTTCCGGCCGGGAGAGGCGCCTCTTGAACAGGGCTGACAGCTTCGGTACCCCGCCGGAGTCGCCAGTCCGGCATGCTTCTGCGGCCGCTGGTCGGGGATGGGAAGGACAGGACCAAGGGGTTGACACCGAGTGTGTCATGAGTGACGAGGTCTCTCAGATGGCCGATGGGTTGTCTGACGTCGACCGTGGCCGCCCGATCCGCTGTCGTACGCTGTAGAGACGAGACGGTGATGGCGGGCCGAAGCGGGAGGACGAGGTGGTTTGGTCACTGTAGCTTGCGGCGCTGATTATCCCGAGAGGAATGAGCTTGACACCCGGCCCCCTCTGGGCGTGTAGTCGACCATTAATAACTATAGCGAATCCAGTAGTATCGATTCTCACATCACTATGAGGGGGTAGTAACATTAGGAGCTGGGTCGGGCTGTAGCAAGTAGGCGCCTCACCCAGACTACGCTGTGCACGACTTGCGCAACCGTCGACAAGGATGCTTTCAGAATGAAGAATACAAGGACGGGTGAGCCAGGCACAGGCCCTGCTTTGGCAATCACGGAGATGTCGTTCCTATACCCCAAACCAGAACACCAGTTCCGAACGCCGTCGAACAAAAAGACCCAGTCATCGTTACAATGCATTTCAAATTTATTCCGCAGAGCACAAGGAGACGGGAAGGCATCCCCACTCAGTCCTCCTCGCTGACCGAGCTTTCGGAGTCAACGTCCATGTCCTCAACCGCGCCCATCTCCTCCTCCAGCATCGCCAAGAGCTCTTCTTCCCCGGGCGGCTCCTCCTCGTCGACATCATTCGCCGCCACGTGACCCTCCGCCTCAGGCTGCCTGCCCACCGGGCTCGGCAGCTTGAATGCACCGCCCGCGCTGGCCTCCGCCGCCTCATCCTCAATGATCAAGACATCCTCGTCGTCTTCCGCGTCAGCATCATCATCCGACTCCCCGCTGGAGCCAGCCTGGTTCGCCATGAACTCCGAGAAGCGGCGGATCGTCGTCGGATACGGACTCGTCTCCTTGGCGGCGGGGACAGGTATGACCGTCGGGGGTTGCGGGTCCGGATATTCCACCAGCAGCCCACCGTCGTCGTCGTCGTATTCCTCCGAGTCGGCGGGGGACTGGGGGCGTTTCGGTCTCGACCCCTCTTTCTTGGCGGGCTCCTCCTTCTTGGTAGGCTCTTCCTTCTTCTTGAGAGGCTCCTCCTTCTTGAGAGGCTCCTCCTTGGTAGGTTCCTCTCTCTTCCTGAGGGGCTCGTCCTTCTTCCTGACAGGCCCGTCCCTCTTCCTGACAGGCTCCTCCCTCTTCTTGATAGGTTCGTCCCTCTTCTTGACAGGTTCCTCCCTCTTCTTGACAGGCTCGTCCCTCTTCCTGACAGGTTCCTCCCTCTTCTTGACAGGCTCGTCCCTCTTCTTGACAGGCTCCTCCCTCTTCTTGACAGGCTCGTCCCTTTTCTTGACGGGCTCGTCCCTCTTCCTGACGGGCTCGTCCCTCTTCCTGAGAGGCTCGTCCTTCTTCCTGATAGGCTCCTCCCTCTTCTTGAGAGGCTCGTCTTTCTTCCTGAGAGGCTCCTGTTTGTTCTTGGTAGGGTCCGCTTTGCTCCTGGTTGGCTCCTCCTTCCTCCTGGCAGGCTCCTCCTTCCTGGTGGGCTCCCACTTCTTCTTGATGGGCTCATCCTTCCTCTTGGGGGGTTCCTCCCTCTTCCTCATGAGGGGCTCCTCTCTCTTCCTCATGGGGGGTTCCTCTCTCTTCCTCATGGGCTCCTCCTTCCTGGTGGGCTCCCACTTCTTCTTGTTGGGCTCCTCCTTCCTCCTGGGGGACTCCTCCTCCTCCTTGATGGTCTCGAGCCTCGTCCTCGAGTGCGTCAGTGGTGGTGCAGCGCTCCTCTTGCTCTGGACCATGCCTGCGTTCTTGACGGCATTCTTTGCCTTGGCGGCCTTGAGGGCCGAGCCGGTCGCCCTGCCGGGGCCCCTCCTGTCTTGCGTGGACACCTTTATGTTGCTGTCGAGGTGTGGGTGCTCCTCCCGCAGGCTCTCGGCGTTGTTGTTCGAGGGCGTCCGTGTCAGGTTCATGTTGAAGGTGGAGTCGACGCGGTGTAGCACGAAGGCCTTGCGCTGCGGGTCGAAGACAAGGGCATATTGGTTGTCCTTTGCGGTCCGGGTGCCCCTGTAGGCATACCTGCCGCCGTCATCCGTGTACGTGAGGCTGTAGGAGGTGCTACTGGAGGCGGAGGAGGAGGCGGAGGTGGGGGTGGAGGCAGAGGCAGAGGCAGAGGCGGAGGCGGAGGCGGAGGCGGAGGAAGAGGAGGGGACGGATCTCAGTCTGGCGGCGCGGGGGGCATTGTCGGTGGAGAGGGCCGGTCTGTGATTATCTGGAGAGAGGCAGGGAGAGGTGGCCTGGTCAGTCTCCAGCTTTGGGACAAGGAGGGGAGCAGACGGGCGCACATCTGATAGCTGTCAGGATCTCCTTGCGAGATTTACCCATCAGCTCGTCGCTGAGGATGACAGGGTATTTGGCTGGCTTGGTAGGGTCAATAATGCCTGGAGGAGTGGCGGTGGCGGCCATGATGACGGAACGCGAGCTCATGGCGCAGAGGAACGGTAAGGAGGGAGATAAGAGGCAGGGGCACAATGGCTTGCGGCGATGGTCAGGTCAGGGACCAAGATTTGACATTGCCTGACAAGACCGGTCTGGGAGCAGAAGTGAGGAGCCCAGGACAGTGAGCAGCTGGTGATCGTGAGGTGGAGTTGAGGTGAAGGGAGCCCGGGGGTTTCTGAGTTGGACGGATGAAGCTTGGGGCCCTTAGATAATGCTGGGGCGATCTGCAGTTTCAGTGGGGGGGAAGGGCGGGCACCGGCACGGCAGGGCTGGGTCGCCTGCTGATCACGAGGGCCCCGGGGGGCATCCCAGGCGTCTTTGTGCCTTGAGGCCAGACTACGACGTGGCGGCTGGGGTTCCCTGACAAGTAGCTATGTGCTATGTACTTACTATTCACTCCGTACGTCGTGTAGTGTAGCAGGGGTTTTGGGCATCTCGACGTGAATTGGGCACGGCACTTCACTTCACTTCACTTCATTTCGTCGACTCTGTGAACGACGGCCCACAATTCAAACATGGTAGAAAATTGTAGAATGTGTCGAGGTTAGACAGAACGTCGACCGTAGCAGCAGCACCCCCTCCAGAGCTCTGTCAAGCTTCGACTCCTCCACCACCGCCATCAATTGGACAGAGGAAGCCCCTCGGTAAGACTTAGACAACAGACGACGACACCACCACCACCACCACCACCAGCACCACCACCAGCGAAAGCAGCCTGCTTTATTCCTCCACCATGGCCACTCCATTCACTAAACAGAGGAAGCCTCTTGGTGAAAAGGCCGGGAAAGACACCACGAGCCATGGACCGCGGGTCGAGCGCGGCTTCCATCGTCTTTGGGTCTGTTTCGAAACAGCAGCTAGAATAATCCATAGGGCCTAGCAGACAGGCGGAAACGCCCGAAAACTATAATTGGTCGGTTTTCGGCTTGCGTCAGCCGGTTGCCTCGCTTTAGGCAGTCGTGGGTTGCTGGTGACAAGAGACATTTCCCTGGGGTTCTCTGTTCAGATCTTGTATCTATCACTGGCAGCATCCTTGCTGTCACCTGCTGAGGAAACATCTCGAGGCGACCGACAGTCACAAAGAGGACCTCAGTCAGAGGCAAGCCGGTTGGTAGATAGATCCCTCTTTCTCCAGTACCCAGGCGGTTTATTTTTAGGGGGCGGGGACGCAGGGGGGGTTGCTTGCACTGACCAGCCGGCTCCAGCTGCAGACCAGCTGCAGACCAGCTGCCCATACTTTGCCGACGGACCGGTCCTGACGAACATCATTGAAACCCTTAACGCATCCACCCTGATCAACCGCGTCTCCCTCTTCGCAGAGGTGACCGCGAGGCTTGTCTGGTTGCTGACAGGCTAGAGGCGATGTCCTCAGCCTCAGGCCCCCGCAAAGATTACAGACGTCGTTATCAGGGTAGTCGGCGCCCATGATGGCCGCCAGCGATGCGCCCCAGCCCGTGAAGCTCTCCCTGCCGCTTGTAAGCCAGCTCCCAGCGACACGATGTCGCTGCCCCCCCGCCCCCCCCCCCCAGAGTAGCCTCGGTGGTCTAAACTTGGCGTCCCTGCAGGAGTACCAGCAAGCCCTGTTCCAAGAGCTCCGCTCCGAGGATGAGCTCGTCATACTGGCGCGCGGCCTCGGGCTGATGCGCCTGCTCACCAACCTGCTGCACTCGTACGACGCCGCTGGCAACAACCTGATCGTGGTCGTCAACGCCGAGGGGCGCGAGAACAACTGGATCGGCGAGGCGTTGGCCGAACATGCCGCGGTCAGTATGGCGCCGCTCGCGCGCGGGCTGACCGTGGTCAACACGGACTACACCAACGTCGGCGCGCGCGAGAAGATGTACGCCGCGGGCGGCATCTTCAGCATCACGAGCCGGATATTGGTGGTCGACCTGCTCACGGGCCTACTGGAGGTGGACAAGGTCACCGGGATGGTGGTGTTGCACGCGGACCGCGTCGTTGCGACCAGCTTGGAGGCGTTCATCCTGCGGATCTACAGGCAGAAGAACAAGGCCGGCTTCCTGAAGGCCTTCTCGGATAACCCGGACCCGTTCACGGCGGGGTTCAGCCCCCTGGCGGCCATGATGCGGAACCTCTTCCTGCGCAGGGCGAGCTTGTGGCCACGCTTCCACGTCTCGGTTGCCAGGTCGCTCGAGGGCAGGAGGCAGGCAGAGGTCATCGAGCTGGAGGTGCCGATGACGGACGCCATGAAGGATATCCAGGCCGCGGTCATGGAGTGCGTCGAGGTCAGCATCCACGAGCTGAAGAAGGGCAACACGGGTCTCGACATGGAGGACTGGAACCTGGACGGCGCGCTGACCAAGAGCTTCGACGTCATGGTCAGGCGGCAGCTGGACCCCAACTGGCACAGGGTCAGCTGGAAGACGAAGCAGATCGTAGGTGACCTCACCGTGCTGCGAGGTCTGCTGCAGGCTGTGGTTGCGTATGATGCCGTCGCATTCCAGCAGAACTTGGACACCATCCATGCTGCGCACTCCCCGGCGCCGGGCTCAACGAGGCAGACCCAGTCTCCTTGGCTGTTCCTTGACGCTGCCCAGACCATCTTCGAGACAGCAAAGAAGAGGGTGTACAGAGGCACGAATAAAGCAGGATCAGAGCCCGACCTTGATTCTCTGCAGCCGGTCCTCGAGGAACAGCCTAAATGGGCAGTTCTTGCCGACGTCCTGGAGGAGGTCGACCGAGACCTGTACTTCGAGCCGCCGGCCCGTGATGACTCGAACGGGACGGTCCTCATCATGTGCTCTGACGCAGCGACCTGCAGGCAGCTCAGGGACTACCTGCAGACCATGCATGTGAAGGTCACGGACGAGCAGCGGCGGAAGAAGATCGTCATCGAGGGCGACGAAGATGGCGAGGATGATCGGCCGTCTGCTAGGTTCATGATGCGCCGCAAGCTCCGAGAGTACCTGAAATGGAAGAAAGAGTTTGCCCAGGTCAGCGCATTATTGTTCGCCGAGAACCAGAACGCCCTGAAAGGAGCCTCTGATCCGAGGCTGCAGAAGGGGGGCAGAGCGCCCGCCAACAAGAGGAGACGGGTGCGAGGCGGCGGCGCTGTGGCCACAGGCCTAGGCCGAGCAGAAAATGGCAGCATCATGCCTTACTTTGAAAAGGCAAATGAGGTGGCGGGCCTGATGGAAGAGGTCCAAGCCACCGAGGAAGACGCAAGGCAGAAGGCGGACATGACTGGTCACGCCGATCCGCTAGAAGACATGGACGACTTCTATCGGCTATATGATATGCAGGACCTGGTCGTCATTCATGCATACGATGGTGACCAGGACGAACATATCCTAGAGGAAGTCAAGCCAAAGTACATCATCATGTACGAACCAGATGCCTCGTTCATCAGACGGGTGGAGGTATACAGATCATCGCACAATGGCCGGAACGTGCGGGTATACTTCCTTTACTACGGCGGATCGGTGGAGGAGCAGCGGTATCTGTCGACGGTTCGGAGGGAGAAGGACGCCTTCACCAAGCTGATCAAGGAGCGCGCGAGCATGAGCGTCGTCTTGACCGTCGACGCACACGGCGCTGAAGATCCCCAAGAGGCCTTCCTCAGGACCGTCAATACTCGAATCGCGGGCGGTGGGCGTCTAGCCGCCACAGCGCAGCCGCCGCGAATCGTCGTGGACGTTCGGGAGTTCAGGTCGTCCTTGCCATCGCTACTACACGCCCGCTCGATCATCATCGTGCCATGCCTGCTGACAGTGGGCGACTACATCCTCTCCCCCAGCGTCTGCGTGGAGCGGAAATCCATCAGCGACCTTATCTCCTCGTTCAGGGACGGCCGACTGTACACCCAGGCCGAGACGATGTTTCAGCACTACAAATCCCCCATGCTTCTCATCGAGTTCGACCAGAACAAATCCTTCACCCTCGAGCCCTTCGCCGACCTCTCCGGCAACCTCAACAGCGTGAACCCAGCCAACGTCTCCTCGGATCTCCAGTCCAAGCTCGTCCTGCTCACCCTCGCCTTCCCCAAGCTGCGCATCATCTGGTCGTCATCCCCCTACCAGACAGCCGAGATCTTCGAGAGCCTCAAGGCGCAGGAGGCGGAGCCCGATCCCATCGCCGCGGTGCGCGCGGGCCTGGAGAAGGACCAGGCCGCCGAGGAGCAGCCCTTCAACCAGCAGCCCGAGGAGATGCTGATGCACGTACCGGGTGTCACGAGCAAGAATATCAGAAACCTGACGCTGGAGACGGAGAACGTGCGGGAGGTGGCGAACATGTCGGCACAAGAGCTTGAGCCGATGGTGGGGATGGAGGCGGCGAGGAGGATTGTGGGGTTCTTTGAGAAGGATCTGATTGAAGACGAGGGTTGAAAGTGTCGTTGTCGTCAACATACAATGTTAGAATTCCCCTCTACTGGATGCCGATATCAACTACGGGAGCGCCAGGCCGGGAGTCCTCTTGGACTTCTGACTTCTTCCATCATCTGACTGTCCGATGGCATGCCCGCCAGGTAGACTTGGGTCATGGTGAAGACCCTGGAAGTGGGAAACCAAGCAGGTTGCGTTCGTCCCTCGGGCTCGTGTACGTTATGGGCCCGCCTGGTTCTATCCTGGTAACGGAAACCGAAAACCCCGTCGCGGTCGTCGTTGCTGCTTGTTGTTGGAGCGGATTGCAGAGCGTCGCCGCTCATGAACGACGCGCCATCCACGTCAACATGTTTCTGTGGACCGGCGGACAGTTGCCTCCGAACGACGGTCACAGATTGCGTCCGCAAGCCTTCCGCATGCCGGGAGACGGAAGCCTGCCAGACTCGCGCTGGGGTGGTCCCGGCAGCTCCCCCGTTCTGCGCCTAAATGATGTGCCTCGGATTCGGGTCCGCGTGCTTGGTGCTGCTGATATTGCCCTTTCCGGCGCCTGGGGATATCGCGATGGCCCGTGGAAGCTGTCTTTCAAATGGGGACAACGTCTGGACTAGACTTCCTGTCCAGCATAGACAGACAGCATGGAGAACGCTCTGTACCGCCCGCGAGACGTGGGGCTCCTACCCGCTCTCGTGCTTGGGGAAAATAGCAGCGATCACCGCCTCTGCCTCTCTCTTCATCCTGGACGAGGACCAGCTAATACCTGGTTCCGCTTCGGGATCTCAACTCTGCTGGATGATGCATGGGCTGAGCACTGCGTAGGTGGGCTTCGTACGAGTTAGTCCGCGATTCCTGCCGTCACAGCTGCCAGGTGTTACAGCTAAAGTTACCGTGTCGATGTCGGGCCTTCCGAAATGGCAGCCCAAATCTACTTGCTTGAGTGCTGGCGGGGGACACCCTCCTAAGAGGCCAGCAACTTCCTCTGTTCTCCTTGAAGCCGGAAGATGGGACTCATGCTCGACAGTTTGAATTTGAAGGTTCGGGAAGCTGGATGGAAAAGTAGGATCGACCAACTGGTTCGAAGTACAGGAACTGGCATGCCCGCTCAAAAGACAGTTGCGCCCTACAAAACCCTCTAGCGCAGGCTTCAAATATTCATGGGCACGACCAGATACGACTGATCTGATCTTCTACGGGAATGGAAAACTATCAACCCCACAAACTCTGCACAACTTGTAAAGTCGTAAGAAACCGCAAACCGGCTGGCGACTTGCTGACAGGAAAACGCTCCTGCTCCCATTCCACTACCTTCAGTTGGGTACCTTGTCTTGGATTATTAGTAGGCTCTGTGGGACGGGCGCTATCTGAATTAAGTCTCGCTCCCTCTCAGCTTTCTCTCCTGACGTTCGTTGAATGTTCTTTGGCTTGGCCAGGCCGGGGCCTGTCAACTAGTCACGAGCCAAGTTCTGGCAAGATGCACGGCCGAGTTTTTGGCCCTAGAAAACCCCGCCCTTTCCTTTAACATCACCCCCATGCCAACCTCATTTCCCATTCCCTCTGGACTTCATGAAGCCTTTTAATCATGGGGCAGTCGAGTTCGTGCTACTTTCCACACATCAGACGCCACCATGCAGCTTGCTTGTTCCTACCGGTACCGAGGAACGGACACATGATGCTTGCGACTTATCAACGACTAGTCATCTTCCACCACGATACGAAATACGCGACAGATCTCGAAGTGGCCTCACTAAAAATTCCTCCTCGCGGATAAACCCGCCTCAATGGAGACCCCGCCGGTTCGGATAGAGGTGAACTTGTTGCACTTCCTTCTCGGCTTAGAAATACCTCCTCAAACAGGGTCCACAGCCTTACACATATCTCTGCCTATAAACAAAACGGATCCTTCCAAGATTGGCCAAGACAGGGACCTCTAAGCTTTGGCAAAAATACCGCCCTCTCCCTATAGGCGACCACGCTTTGAGGGCGGCGCTCCCTTAGATCCCACTCACGATGGTGCAATGCCTAGTGGAAGACTGGCGGGGCAAGCCATCCTATGGATGCCGCACCAGCAAGGGGGATCCCACCCTTCGAGCTCGTTGCAGCAGCAGCAGCAGCAGCAGCAGCAATTGCAGCAGCAACTAACTGGTAAGCCTGAGATCAAGGGCCATGCCCTCCAGGACTACCAGATGCAATTAATGTTACTAGAAACAGCAAAATAAGAAACGGCTTATAACGGCTCGCTAGGAGCAGGACGGCTTTAAGGGTATGCAAATGCTTCGGGATGGTTCTAGTCGTGCACCTCGTTGGGCCACTGCAGCTATACTGGCCCCCCTCGCCTCCGGCTATTCGGTATGAATCACGACCCTATAGAGATTAGGCCGTCTCCGCCTGTTTTGCCGTCTCGACGGTCAACACAGTCACCAGAGGTGAGCAACGACGCACTGTTCACTTCTTCACCGACAACTGTCCGAAGGCCCTACCATGATCTGTCCCAACCTCTGCATACCCAGGCAGCGACCTCCCTGTGCCCCTACCCGAAGAACTCTGATATCCTCTACTACTATACCGACCTTCCTGGTGCTGCGGGATCGTCATACTGTACTCTAGTGCCCGCGCCTCGTTGGAGATCCATCTTCGCGCCATGTTGAAGGTCCTCACCAGGTCGCGGAAAGAGATGACGGGCATAGGGCGTCTTCTGACAATGTTTGCTTAGTATTCGCAACAGAAGGCTGGAGGGGAGGGGGGTCGAGTCAGGGGCTGGTTGCCAAAACGTACTGGTCGCGATGCTCTGGCAGACAGGGCCTTCTATAGGCAGGCGGCAGGGGTGGTATTGTCTCTTCGTCGACGATAAAGTCCGAGAAGTAGAGAGCGATCTCTCCGTCGACAGCGCCGGGGCCGAAGGAGCGTGTCCAGGGCATCAGCTCGACGACAGCAGCCCTAGCAGGGTCGTCCATATCTCTGCCCATCATCTTGATCTCGCCCCAGTCCAGATTTCGGCCTGATACCCTAACAAGAATGATGGTTTGAGCTCGTAGGTTATAACGAAAATAGCTTCGGCCTTTCTCTTCAACGTTGTTTCGTGATTGTGTGACAGCAACCTCTATAATAAAAGTCTGTAGGCCTCTTTCATTATAATTATAGCTGCAATCAGGCTCTTTTTTCTAATCGTGAAGGGCCGACTTCACCTCGCCATCACCTACTGGATTGATGAGATCAATGATATCAGCTAGTTGTGTACCAAATTCAGAATCTTCAGCTAGTACACGGCCTCGTGCTAGATATTTGCCAATAGCGATTTGTTCATTGAAGAAGCTGCTGACAAACCCATGCCGTTGCCCTGGCATTGTAAGATGTACATGGAGGAGCCCTTTGGACCACTCGTACTCGAATTCGATCTTTCGGAAGCTGGAATCCTCGGACAAGTTGCCGAGCTCGGTATCCAGTTCTTGAAGTTGGTTGGCAGGGAACTTGAAGTCGAGGTCGAATAATGACGAGCTGGAATCTCTGCGGTGGTTTCTGCTGTTGCTGAGATGTGCTAAAGTATTGAGCACCAGCTGTACAGGGGCGCTGGCACTTTGAAATTCACTTGCGTGCTCACGACTTGCAGTGCCTTGCCCAACACCAGCTCTGTTGCCTTCAGCTTCACCCCGGCAACTTGTACTGGCCTTGTCCTCGGCCTCTGCAGCAGGGCGGACAGGGTCCTACTCGGCCTCCTTGATCAGCATCTGCTCACTCTTATAACAGGCTTCTGGGCATACTGGGGAGACACTCTCTCCCCGCTTACCGAAAGATTCTGGTCCCATGCTGCTAGGCCGCAAGGGTGTGTGAATGTGAATGTGAATATCGACGGAAATTGTAGGGTTGGGGGGGGGGGGGGAGAGGCGAGGAAGCGCTAAGCGTAGTGTGGCATACTTCCTGGGGCGTTAGGTGAAGGGAAGACAGTTAGGAGTTGGAACCTCAATTAGAATCTACGTTAGTATTATTATATACTCTTCTCCTCGGCCCGGAGACATATTAATGCGCTTATCGATAGGTATGCTGAGCCTTCACTCTTTCTCTCTCTAGTGCAATGCATACCCTTTTGCCCTGAAATATCATAACAGCTCGAGCACAGACAGGCCCATCTTTGCCTTGGATATGCTCAGGACTTGTAGCTGTGGTGGGAAGCCCGGTGAGAGCTCTAACTAGGTAGGTGGTAGCTTTGCATGTGCAGTATCTGTGCCAGGCAGGTCTGTTCTTCAAGCGGACTACGAATTTTCCTGCGCTCACAAGGAAGACACATCATCTCTTCAAGAGGCCGGGGGCGGGGGCGGGAGTTCTATATGGCTACATCCCGCGCACGCGGCGAGAAGCCGACCGCACAGATTGCAAAATAGCCAGTCAGTCAAAGCACCCCCTTGTGGACACCCCCCCCTTATGGACACCCCTGGCCAGCCACACCACCCACATATATAGATATTGATTTATATACATTTCTCTTCCTATCTATCTACCACGATGCAATCCTCCTCATCAGTAGGTAATTCGACATCGCTCTCTTCATCCTGACTATCGTTATCTCGATTAACTGAATTTTGAGCCCTCTGTATAGCCTTAATGCTTGCAAACCTCGAATTCGGACTGATATCGACCTTTCTCCTTTTATTAGGCCTCTGAGCCTCAATTTGTCTTTTCAGTGCTTTATTTTCCTCTAGGGCTTTAGCTAGCTCCATATCCCTCTCCTCCTGTGCTTTTTTCATCTTTCTGGCAATTAAACGGCGACCTGGCTCATCCAAAGCCTGGCCCTGAATCTTTTGCAGTTGATGATACAGATCTCTAGCCTTTCGAGGAGTTGAAAAGATATCCGGTTGGCTTGAGGAGGTTATCTGAGTAAGCTGAGATATTGTTGAAGGCCTTGAGCTTGAATTTGACTGGGTCTGAATGTGCTGAGGAGTGTTCTCAAGGAGGAGAGGGCTTAAGAGTGGTTTAGATGATCTGACTAGCTATAAACTAGATGCTTTCTATCTAGATATAATATTCTGGCTAGAAAGGCCTTTAATTCGAGCTAGGTAATAGTTTTCGAGGAATAATCGCTTTCCTAGGACTATTAAATCCCCTTATTAGCCTAGGAAACTAACTTTCTTTCTATATACTCTCTTAAGAGATAAGAAAATCTTTAGATCAAGGGGTTAAAGTATATAAGAGGTATAAAGAGGTAAATAAAGCAATAAAATATTATTTCAAAAGCACTACTATATAAACTCCTTAATTATATAGCTGCTATAGCTATCTAGGACTAGCCTTACTTCTGAAAAGTCTGCTAGCTGACTACCTAGGATAAAGATCTTTTTTAGCTATTTAAGTGCTATAGTATTATTAGTCTATCTATTTCTTATTATAGTGAATTGCTAGCTCTTAAAAGGCTCTAGGCAAGTAGGAAACTATTATTATTAAATAGTTAGGCTTTTGAAAATCACTAGAGGGAGGAGATAAGTGCCTATAGCCGAGATACACTTGAAAAAAGAGGTCTAAGCTTTTAATCTAGGCTCTTTTTTTTAAATTGAACATAAAGAAGAGCCTCTGAGGACTAATCTATTTTCTCCTTAGCCCTTTATTATCCCAGCCTCATCTATATTCTATCGATTAGCTAGCTTAATAGCTTGAATTTAAGGAAGATCGAAAAGACGAAACTAAGGCTGTATTACTTCTGTTATAGCTTTATTAGTTCGAGCTGAGGTAATCTGTTGAGTCCTCTGTATATTTATCTCTGGATTTCTCTTCAAAAAGCTCTTAGTCTATCTCTTTCCTAGCCTTAAGGGTCTTTCTGAACTTCGAGGATCCTCCGCTGAGCAAAATGCCTGAGTTCTGAATAGCTAGGTAGGAGCCCTAGGCTTTCCTGGATGAGGATCTATTTAGCCAAATCCTTTTCCTGAGTAGTAGAAAGCCTTTGCTGATGTTGATAGGCTAATTTATACGATTCCTTTCCTGCTAGGCGATTATGAAGAGTAGTCCTTAGGATCCTGTACTCGCGTGAGGCTCGTTTCTGAGACATGCTATTTTTTACAGCCTCGATAGCCTGGGCTAGCTCAAATTCGGTGTATAGCTTCATTATAGCTATATCAAGGTTCTGTGAAAAATGAAGTTATTTGGATAAGAATTAGTTAAGAAAAGTTTATAAAAGTAAAGGTGGTGGGAATAGCGGTGTGGCTGGCCAGGGGTGTCTATAAGGGGGGGGTGTCCACAAGGGGGTGCTTTGACTTAGTCCTATTTCAAACATTGGCTTCGAACAACAAGTGTGTCTAGCTTAGAGACGTGATGGTTGTATAGGAAAATCTTATCCTAAAGCTGGTGCACGGTTCGAAGACGGACCTGAGAACGCTTAAGAGAGCCATGTTTTGGCAGCAGTAGACTGTACATGGGCTTGATGCTTAGGCATGGGGGCTGCTGCCATGCCTGTTGCCCATCACAAATTGCACGAAGCCCAACCAGCCGTGTTTTGTGCAACCCTAATGACGCTGACTCCTCACGACATGCCCAGATTCCGGAGAGAAGGGTATGAAAGAGTTAAAAAAAGCCAATTATGAGTCATCTACTGTACGTTGTGTGATCTCAAGCTGTGGAAAAGAACACGCTCCTGAACCCTAACCCTGGGCTATCTGCCTACTTAAACCACCTCTTTCAGGCTCATCTCATCGACATTCTTTTATCAGAACAATCGACTCACTTCTTTCTACGCTCACAGGGTCGAGCTTCCTTCGGCACAAGCATGCTGTTTCTTAAGGACTCCAATACCCGCTGAGCGAACTTCACAAACACCCCTCACTCTAGGCGAGCCAACATGCAGACAGAAAAGGAGGACGTTCGCCAGCCAAGGTCAACCTCAAGCTCTGACAATCGATCATGGCGACACCGACGCCGCTGTACAATCGGTTGCCAAACCTTGGAGATGCAGAACAGCATTTCTCTGAGCGTGAGCAGATATCTCTCAGTGTGAACCCCCTCCTTGCCCAGCATGGGAACATGTGAGGCCTTTGTCTTGTTCATACGCATTGCAAGCTGGAAGAGGGCGGGGTCAAGCTCGGGAGAGGAAACGTGTCGCAGCCAGAGGTAGTACCTGAGCTTCCCGAGTACTACCCTGAGCGCTGGTTGTCATCTGGAACGCCGTACGGATTCACACGAGGAGGCGCACAGTCTCGCCGCCCGCTACCCTCGTCGAATCTTTCAAAGGATATCGTACCAAAAGTCGAGGTTCTCAGGCCGTACCGCATCAACAACCAAGGCAACCCGCCGGTCAAGGTGATTGAGCGAACAGAAGGCCGCAAGGGCATCTTGACACCGTACACAGACGATGATCGAGCTCGTGTTGGAGGCCAGACCGAGACGGTGTGGGGTTTCAGTAGTTTTGATCCTGTAAAGATGGTGTGCAACAGAATTATTGTCTGCGATGCACGAATGACGAGGTCTGGTGGAACTCACGAGGGTATGTATGTTCTAAGCTGTATACTCAGAGACCCTATCAAGACAGTAGCTGACCAGGCCAAAACCAAAGGTACCCGGTCCACCAGACACAGCAGAACATGAGATAGTGTATCATGTCAGCAGCTGGGCACACCTTACCTTCTAGCGCCCTGGCCTTCTGGCCCTCTGTTTCTTCCCTCCCTTTCCTTTCTTCTTCAGGCAACACCAACCGAATTGACTGAATCTTCTTCCTCGTCCGGCAGCGGTGGCACGGTCTGAAGATAACGCACCTCACCGCCAACGATGTCGTAGTGGCTACTTGTATCCAGCATGGGCAGGCTGCGCTTCAGCCGAAGGGTGTCGCCCGAGAGCGTGGCAGGAATGCCGGCGAGGCGGACGGCCCGGTATTGCTCCTGAGCATTCCGGCTTGTTGTCCTCGATTTCATACCAGTAACTACATACGGTAAGCGACACCATAGATGACGTCTACTGCCAAGTCAAACACCGTGTGTCCTGCAGGCGGTATGAGACTGGTTGTTTCGCGCTGTTTCTGGTAGATGGCCCGCAGGCGGTGCAGTGCACTTCTTGCATGACTGCATCCTCGGGCTTGGATTGATCCATGACAAGCCTAGGCAAAGGTCTAGTCAGAGCAATGGATATGTTGAGAAGAGTCACGGGCCAAGGAGGTAGTTACAGCTATGACTGACAGCATCAATGTTCTTCCTCACCTTTTGAGCGCTTTGCCCGTGGACTTCGGTGGCAGTGTGTTTCAATATATTAAGTGCTGAAGACGACAGGCGAGCAAGAGAAGTTCATCCTTTAGCATTCACCCGGGCAGATTACTTTAGGCAGGGTGCGGGGTCTTGTACCGGGTAAATATTGAATGCGATAATAAGTAAGGTACGCTCATCGTATTCAACTGTAATGCGGACGTGGGCGGTAACCGTATTACAAGACGCGCGCTGCCCTGGCGCCGGTTGTTAGAGGGGTTGGTCGGCCGATATGGTGACGGTGAATTCGTGATGACTTCACCACAAGAACCAAAACCAAAGCAAGGTGCTAATCGTGTCGCGGGCCGGAGCCCACGACCATCCTAATCACGACCTTAGCCAGGTCATGACATCCAGCCGCCGCCCCCACCTCCCGCCGCCTCTCGCCGAAGGCGATCTCGCGGTCCTCGTCGGTAAGAAAAGGCCGCCAGCTCCTTATAGTCACAGTCGGTGGGCAAGGATGCCTTGATGATGCCATGTTTCTCGATATAATCGGCGGTGCCGAGGAGCCGCTGCTCGCATTTGGTGATCTGGTTTTTAGTGATTATCTTTTTATAGGATCCGCATTATTTGCTCAAGGCCTCGGCAGTATCCAAAGAGTCGTTGGCTCTTCGGACCATCTTAACCGGATTAAAGTCCGCCTTAAACCCAAGCAGGTTGGTTATAATGAAGTGCATTAACATAGACTCGCTTAGGCACTCTTAATCGGACTTGGTCGACTTTCCGATGAATTCACGCAGCCACACAGCGACGGAAGTATATAATAAGTAGTAGATGATTTTATGCCCATCATTAAGGTAAATAAGCGGGAACCTTTCCCCTATAGGGTCGGTGTGTTCGGCGTCAGCTTGGGTGAGGCTTGGTATGCCCAAGTAACCGCCCCAAGCGAAGATGGCGACGTTGATTTCGAATTTACCTAATAAACTAGGCCATAGTTCTGTAAAAGGTACGTTCCTCCCGGTTAGTGGCCCAGGAGGCCGGGTTGTGCTCAGATAACACGACAGGGACAGCGGCGCGGGCCGCCAAGGCGCCGGACATCATGGCCGTCATGCGAGCCTTACTTAATGCCACGCCCACGAGAAGGGGAGTCCAGGACAACGACATTGTCATCATCATCCTTATCGCGGCCCATGCGGACCCGCTTGGCTAGGGTGCCAAGGCGTAGTGAGGTTTTTGGCCAATATGGCCTGTAGGCTTAAATCCTCGACTAGCTGTTCCTCCTCGGTCGTTCTTAGACGGGCCAACACCAGTCGGATGTCTTTAGCCACCTTCCTCCAGTCACTAAGGTGGCCGTCGTTATATTCACGGTCATATCTACGAACGTATTCGGCCTATATTGGCCGCATAAAAAATAGCAGTGCCCTCGATGGCCCCCACCTCCTGCCATGCCATCCACACCATCTTGCGCACTGGCGGGCGGACTGTGGTGTGGAACCCATCGCGCGTCTCCGGGGCCAGCCCGAGCTGGTCCGCCTGCATTGTCGCCAGGCAAAGGGACGTTCATCACCAGCCGTGGAACGATCATTCTAATGCCTGGACCTGGTATTCTCGGCAATAGACGGAGTATCTAGATCTAGCAGGGACTGTAAAGTACCAAGCTATAACACGAATTCTCATTCTTATTGATCAGGTAGCATTTTACAACAGGATCCCCTCCAAAGGCTTTTATCAACCCTATCGCGTCCCCTTCCTGCCAGTTCAACGCCTACTCCTTCAGCATTCCTTGCGCAGCTGTAGAGGTGTTTACGTCACGTCGCCTGGTATACACCTCCAAGCATAACGAGACACTCCTCTCGGCCTGCTGCAGCTCCTCACCAAAGGCGGCCTCTTCTTCCTCCTGCAACGTGTTGCGCGTCCTCTCCGAGCTTTGGTTGTGCGGGCTGGTGGGGCCGAGAGGTCGAGGGCCGCAGATCCTCGCCCTCTCGAAGTCCACAATCATGGGGCCGTCATCGTATGTAATATTGCGCACTTCGGCGTCGCAGTGGAGGACCTGCAGTCGGTGTAGGCTCCTAAAGGCCTCAATAACTTCTGCAACAACGACATGCCCCTCATTGATGTCTCCAGAGCACGAGGCCAGGGGCCGCCCGGCCCAGCTGAGGAAGAGGAGATGTTGAAGAGCAAATTGAAGAGCACCATAATAATCGTAGTAGTAAGGCAGGGCCAGATCTGTGAGACCGAGGCATACCGGAACATTTTCACCCTGGAGGGGGCGAAGCTGGTCGTAAACGTCCTTCTCATGCTCGAGGCGCTCAAGGTCTGGTATCTCCACGCCCTTGGCAACGAGCGTATACCCATAGGACGACAGACGAACCTTGAGAAGCGCTCCGACCGCGCCGGCCAGACTGAGCGAGACGGCGTCCGCATCAGGGCCGCGATCCACCGCCAGTTGACTGCGGAGGAGATGCAGGAACTCGACTGGGTCAATGTGTCTTGGTCCGTGGCTATCAGCGTTAGGGCAGCTCCTGTCCATCGGCCCACCGTATGCCAAACCAAGGAGACACTGGTGGGTGCAGTACGGCCGGTCCTGTATGCTCACCTTATCCACCTCGCCCTGGTGCTGTCCCCCTTTCCCACCTTGTTCCTGCCTCCCAGTGGATTCTGAACCTGGACCGGCTGTCTTCATGACAGGACGAGCCGGCCGGACCGCAGTCGGTGAGGAAGAGGCGGACTCATCATCGCCATCATCATCTCTGTGACTAGGCTCGGCGTCGAGCCGCTGGCGGCTTGAGCGGGTCCGAATTGGCGAGCGCATCACCTCATGGAAGTGCTGCTGCTTATAAGGGGAATCTTTAGGCTGCTTAGTCTTACGATCCGATTCGGGGATCCTGCTTAGCACATCATCATACTCCACAACCCATTTCTCAAGGCCTGCGGCCGTGTCCACCCACAACTGATCAGGACGTTGCGCACTGAGAGACTGGAGGACAAAGGCCAAGACCTGGGCGACGGGCGTGCCGTAGATGCTGTTTTTGTTGTCAGGGACGACGTCCACGCTCGGCACGCTCACGTGGTAGTAGACTGTTCTGGGGTCTTCCGGAATGTACAAGAAGACATATGTCTGTCCGGTGGTGATGTATCCATACTGGATGCCCAGGCCAACCATGTACGAGAAGAGCTGGGTGACAACAGCAGCGGCGAGCGCCCTCGATGCGAACTCGAAGCCGTTTCCATCCTTGTTGATCACGTCGCGGTCCGGCTCGATCTCGGACGCCAGGCCCCAGACCACGTCATCCTGCGTCAGCTTATGCGGTGCCTTATACTCGATAGCTGTCTTGGTGATGTGTGGGCCGTCCGACACTTCGTAGATGCAAAATCGGTCCGCTCGGTTGCCCTTGCCCGTACCCATCCTCATCCTGCTCTGAACATCGTGAGCCGGTGGTGTCTGGGAGAACGCCTCGTCCCCAACAACGCGCGGGCGGAGCGACACGTGTTGCAGAGGCTTGGAGGCGCCGTCAGTATTGCCAAGGTTGGTGTGGCACTCGAACTTCACGGTCCCCCGTAGGCCAAGGCGGTCTCGCAGCAGTCGATTCTTGTTCAACATATCAATCAGCTTTACTACCTGGTTTTCGACCGTAAACGACTCGAACTCCCGTAGCCCATCCTCACTGCTGATAGCTTTTATCTGTTCTCTCTGGACCTGCATGTGATACTGGGATGGGAATTGGTCCTGAGAGGCAAATGATGGCTCCAAGAGTTGATTCCATATGCCCGCTTGTCTCGCTGGAAAGTCTCCCCACGGGATGATTCGTTTCGGGTAAGGTCGACCGGCAGGATTAGTCGTAACGCCTCGGGTAGTTCGGGTAGGATCAGTGACTACAGGCATGGCAAGACTGAGGGCGTGGCAATCCACAAGATAGGGGATAAGCGTCCGTCGTTTCGTAATTCGGTCTTTTGCCTCGCGTTGGCGTTGCTCTTCTTCATGTCGGCGCTGCTCTTCGAGTCTGAGGCGTTTCTCTTTGGATGCGTTGTCCTCGGCTTCTTCGCGGAGGCGTTGCTCTTCTTCGCGGAGGCGTTGCTCTTCTTCGCGGAGGCGTTGCTCTTCTTCGCGGAGGCGTTGCTCTTCTTCGCGGAGGCGTTGCTCTTCTTCGCGGAGGCGT
>JALRMH010000006.1:0-97227 GCA_026119935.1 Endothia cerciana
CCCCCCCCCCCCCCCCCCCCCCCCCCCCCCCCCGCCCCCCCCCCCCCCCCCACCCCCCCCCCCCCCCCCCCCCCCACCCCGCCCCCCCCCCACCCCCCCCCCCCCCCCCCCCCCCCCCCCCCCCCGGGGGGGGCCCCCCTTCGTTCTTTTTCCCAATGATCCTGCCGAACGGAACCCCCCTCCCCCCCCGCCGCGGTGATCGACACGGTGCCTTAAGTGCTGACATCTGAGGATAGGTATCTACGGGCAGTGGTGAGCACCCCTTCGAACCCTCGCTGGCGATGCAATGCGCTCTTCCTCGGTGAACACAGCCCAGGACATTCGGACGACCGGGCCACTGAGTCCCTCGCCGACCGGCCCTGCTGAGGCGACGGCCTGCGGACTCGAGGGGGCACCGTGGAGAGCTAGGGATGGATGCGCCATGGAGCTTACGAGGGCTAACGCAATGAATGTGACCGCAGGCTCGGAGTGCTGTCGATGATCCTGGGCTTCGCGCTCGGCATTGCAAACATCTTCACGTTCAACGTGGTCATCATCATCTTCTGTGCTCTGCTACTGTATGTTTGAACCGACCCGTCCGCATCATCTTCCTCCTACCCCCCTCCCCTTTCCCTCGAGGCCCCCAGCGCACGGTGCACCAACACGCCACCCCTCAACCCCCTGCCCCCCCCCCCCAAAGCCAGGTCAGCCCAAGAGCTAACCAGGACCCCGCCCCCATAGCGTATCCGCCTTCATCATCGTGTTCATCGAGATCCCGCTCCTCCTGCGCATCTGCCCCACGTCGAGCACCTTCGACAGCTACGTGCGCAGGATCTCGACAAACTACATGCGCGCCGCGGCGTACGGCGTGATGGCCGTCGTCCAGTGGCTCAGCATCATCCCCAAGGCGACGTCGCTCATCGCGGAGGCCATAGTGCTGACCGCCACCGCGCTGTGTTACCTCCTGGCCGCTGTCAAGCACCAGCAGTTCGTCGGCTCCAAGACGCTGGGCGGCGCGGGCGTGGCGCAGATGATCGTATGATCACGGGGGCCGTGGTGAGGTTTGGCCGGGTGGGAAGGCTGTCCGCGTGCGGGGAGGCTCTATTGTAGACAATCTGGGCCGCATGCACAGGGCGAGGAGAGCAGGGCACGATGTGGAGGCTGGGCCCCGGCCGGGGCTGATGGCGTGAGAACGAATCTGAGTTAATCAGAGGCCTCCTGGCTGAAGAGTGTCTGACTTGGTTTGGTTGATTACCTGTTGCGTTTCCAGAGAGAAGAGAAGGGGTGGGGGGGGGGGGTGAATCAACTGTGCTTTATCTCGTGGTGACCAGAGGATGAAGGGGACCGCCTCTACGGGTTGCGGGACTGCGAGGTTGGATGCTCGGGTTGGTGCGATGGCGTCTATAGGGTTCTGCTACTACCGGCTGTCGCGTTTTTCTTTTCTCTGGCCGAGTACTGATGAATATTCTGTCTTCACTCGAGCGTCCAAGTCTCCTACTTCTTCTGGGACCGGCGAACGATATTGACCCGCGGAGATGCTGCCGGATTCCCCCGTGGCAAGGTTGGCGTAGTGAAGAGGCCCCTGATGTCTAGAACGTCACCGGCGATTACCTCCTCTCAAGGGCAAACTCGTGGGCGACAGAACCGTTGGGGATATGTCTCTGGAGGCGGGGGGTGGGGGGGGGGGGTTGGGTTTCTAACAGCCGGCATCCCGAAATCAATGTACCAGGGGTAGAACAAGATGTTGCATGTAATGTGTAGTCTACTGCTGTGTAGTACATAGTACCTGTGCGTGTTCACCAGATGTGCAGCAGATAGTGGCGTCAGAGGTCGGATACAGGACCTGACAAAGCGGACGGGGAATGGATGCAATACTTGCTTAGAGTGCCTCTAGATGTCCCGTGTCTTTACGTAAAACCCAAACAGAATCACGGGCTGAGGTGAAGACGCAGCCGGCCCAAGAGTTGGAGATTGGTATTGGTAGCTTCTGGGCCCCCCCTGTCAGGCCCAACGGTATGGATGGGTGAAGCTCGTATGCTATCATATTAGTACGGGTTGCGCAGGTGTTTACTGTATTCTAGGCCTGCTTCTGTTATCCGTTGGATTTATCAATATGCCATTCGTCTTTCCAATTAACAGGAAGGAAAGAGAAGAAGAAGAAGAAGAAGAAGAAGAAGAGGAGGAGACTACCAGCTAAGACTCAGGATCCCCTCACGGAACAGGAATGATTGGAAGCTCTTCTGACGTTTTGAGGTCTGGGGGGTGAAGTCACTGTGGTCCACGGGTCAACGCGGCAGGATGGGGGGGTGGGTGGTGGGGATGATCCGGCGAGCAGGATGACGAGGGGGGTTTTTTTTTTTTTAATAGAGTCTCGGTGGGGCCCCAGAGCATCACTGGGGCGGCGGACGAGGTCGCCGGCTCGTTCGAGGCCATCATCACGGTCTGCGACCGTGTCCTCGAGGCCTGCTGCTACTCCTGCAACCTGTGCACCGATCCTCTTCACCGTCCCCCTCGCTCGGGCGCCGTCACTGGTCTTTAGGGAGGGGAGGCAGGAGCTGAGATGCACCCGATGCGACATGACCTACGGCGACCGTTGTTGCAGAATTAAGTGGTCATGTGTTATTAAAGGTTTCGGAAAGGGAGAGAAAAAAAAAATCGACCGGTTGACAGTAGACCGTCCATCCACTGACGAGCAAGAAGCCTCGAGCAGGAAATGGCAGCAGACTTGGGGTGCAGGCCTTCGAATCGTGATCCGGCCATGTCGAGGCGGTAACCGGTACCTGGGGGTACGGCGTGGCGCCCCTACGAGGGGAGGTCACTCGACCTGGGTGGTGGTAAGAGGGCGAGATGGCGTGCCTGAGGCCTTGCGATCTGCCGCAGCGAGGTACAGAGGACATCCCTGTTTCTGTAGTGGGGGACCGCTCAGCTCCAATGACGAGGGACGAATAACCTGGAAGCCATTTCACACGATGGCAGTTATAAGTCATTACCCGTTTGCCCTCCCTCTGCTATTCTCGTGGGAATTGCCTCTATTCTGTTTCCGAGCACTTGTTGTTTCATAACTCCCCACCTTCAGGCCGCTATTCTCATCCCTACAGCTCTGGCTGGCCGTCACAGCCCACCTCTACCCCTCGAACCGAAAACTCTCGATCTTCACATACCGATACTTGTCAAGGTGAGCCCCTGGTGCCGTTGCAAGCCGATCGCTCTCCAATACCCAGCACGCAAACCTCGCATGCAGACTGGAATGTCCTTCCCCTTCCCTTTTTTTTTTTTTCTTTTTCCTTTTCCTTTTTTTTTTTTCCTCTTCCGAAACCAATTCTGGAGCCACGTGCTACCTCGAGGGATCAGCACCACCGATTGCTGCCGCCGTCGAGGTTGACCGTTCCCGTCTTATCTGGGCCCGTCCGACAGCTATCACTGCGACCGGGAGTGGGAACCCGTATGCCCAAGCTTGGGTCCCTCGACGGCGTCTCCGCGGTCACTACACTGGCGGGGCCGCAATTGGGTTGATTCGGGGGCCATCATCACCGACCCTCTAAGCAGCCCTTTGGCACCGGGGTCGACTCGGTACTACCAAGTGGTTTTGGCAGCTGTGCCCTGTGGCTCTTTGTCTGGTGGGGTGAGGAATCGTGACGTGTTAGAGCTTTGTCTCCAGCCCGTCGACGGCCAAGCACCTCACCTACCACATGCAGCCCTCAGCTCTTCCGGCCAAGGAGCCAACCCAGCCAATCCGCCAAGTCGCCCGCCCACCCCCTTGTCAACTTCTTGAAGTGTCGCTCGTCACAGATGCTGCAACATCGTCCACACACTGGCCTGCCTCACGTTGCATCCTAACTGGTGGCTCACCGTACTTTGGACTGCTGGTCGGACTAATACCTGCCATTGACAGGCTCTCGAGCCTATCCTGACGCGCAGAATATCGACGACGGCTTGATCAGGTGTAACAGTTCTTGCAGGTTGTCTCTGGTCCCAACACAAAATTAAAAGACCGTTCCGGCTTGAGCCCTGTCACGGAAGCTCCTCCATACTTGTCGGATTCCCTCCTAGCCACCAAGATGTCGACCGCAGCAACACAACAGCAACCTCCCGCCATCCCCCCTCGACCCAACAGAGGTCAGGATGACGATCAATCCAGCTTTCCCAAAGTGCCCCCACGGCCCATCAGGCGTGGCTTGTCGCCTAACCCAGATCGATATGCGCCTTCTCCGTTGCACAGCGGTATCCCGTTGTTGACGGGCCGGTCCAGTTCCAACGATGACCCGATCGAGCGTTCCAAGAGTGTCGAGATTCCCAACGTGGTGGGCGAGGAGGGCATGGAATACGCAGCGCTGGCTGAACAGCTCCCTCCCTCCCGGGAACCGAGCACCTCGCCCGAACAGACGCGCACGGTCGACGAGAACCTCAAGATCTATGCGCCCAAGGCGACGATGCCTCCTCAAAACGCCAAGCAGCGCATAATGCAGGTGACCAGGACCGACTCGGAGAAGGCAGCGTCCTTCGGTATCGGCAAGCCGAGCGGCGACTTCCCTTCACCTTCGAACCGCAGCCTGAAAAAGAAGGCTAGCACGGCCAGCGGCCTCTCGCAGAGCGCGCAGAGCGAGGTCGAGGATGAAGAGCATGGCATCCCGGAGATTGGGGTGCAGGTCCCGCTGCTGGCTCACGCCGGCGACGTCCAGGCACCTTCTCCCGCACCTGGTGCCCAGGGACCCGCTGATGGGTCCAGCGGATCCAAGGCGCACAAGAGAAAGAACAGCTCCCGAGGACTGCCTCCCGGCAGCTATGGTCTGCACGGCCACAACGTCGTTCCTCAGGACAAGCTCGAGAAGCAGTACTACCAGAAGCACCCCGAACTTCTGAAGCTGGAACATCACGTCTACCACCATGACCGTGCGACCGATTTCTCCATGAGCAGCGAGGAGCTGAACAGGATGGTCAGGTCGGCCGAGCTGAACCCCCACGGCGTGGGTAAGTATACTTCAGTGACAAACTCTCGTGCCACGGGCGGGTCTCTAACAGGCGTTGAAGGTACGACCGACCACGTTGGGACGCCGAGTGAACAGGCCGCCTGGGCAGTCTACTCGGAAGCAGCCTCGCGGCCGCACTCGACGAAGCCTCAGGAGGGCGGGTCTCCCCTGAAGCAAGGTGCACAGGCCGAGGCTGGCCGCGACGTGATCGTTGTCGACGAGCCCAACCGCAGGAGAAGCGTTCTGTTCAGCGACGAGGCCATCCCTGCGCCACCTGGGGACGAGGTCGAGAGTGACTACCGCGCACCGATCCTGGCGGAGGATGAAGTCAGGAAGAGCAAGAATCGATACGACCAGGTGCCGGCTGTCGAGCTCTCTCGGGAGCGTCGCGGGAGCGACTACGAGATGGAGCCGCCCCGCAGCCGCCCCACCAGCCGTCCGACCAGTCTGTACAAGACGGAGTCTGCGGAGATGCGATCGACCCCCCTGGAAGATGTGATCGAGTACGAGCCTCTGTTCCCAGAGGACGAGGAGGGCGACTCGAAGAGGCACCTCACAGCTGCTCAGATTAAGGACATGCAGCAGCGCTTCCCGAGCCGTGACATCTGGGAAGACGCACCAAACAGTGTGCACTACACCGCCGAGGTCAACACGCCTGAGCCGGAGGAGCATCCCGTAAAGGTACCCTCTCGTGAGCTGACCGAGACGCCAGCTCACGCGTTCGCCCGGAAACAGGAAGAGCTGGCCGAGAAGGAGGCGACGCACCCTGACGCCTTCCTGTGGCGGACGCAGAAGCCCACCTGGGCCGCCAACCAGCCGCAGCTCGCCCAGGAGGCCAGCCGCCCTAACGGGGGGCAGAGGTTTCCTAGTCGCGACGTCTGGGAGGACACGCCAGACAGTCTGCAACTAGAGACCACTGTCTCGAACCCACAGGTGGAGCAATCCTCGCCGGTCGACAATAAGCCGCACATGCCGGAACGGCCCCAGAAGAAGACCACGGACCCTAAGGACAAGCCCGCGATTCCGGAGCGGCCCAAGCCGAAGTCCACAGACGATGCGGCAGCCAAGCCAGTTGTCCCGGATCGTCCCAAGCCCCAGGTCCCAGTCCGGCCTGCTAAGAGCACAGCCGCCTCGGCTGACGCTCCGGCTCCAAAGGCGAAACCAGCGGTCCCGGTCAGGCCTACGGGCAATAAGATTGCCGCGCTCCAGGCTGGATTTATGTTAGACCTGAACAAGAAGCTGGGGCTGGGCCCTCAGGCACCCAAGCCGAAGGAGGAGGAGAGTACTGGAGAGGCTGCCGAGGAGCCCAAGGAAAAGGTGCCGCTGTCTGACGCACGTAAGGGTCGCGCCCGTGGTCCCCAGAGGAGAGCGCCTGCTCCGGCCGCTGCGCCCGTCTCTAAACCTGCCGCGGACAAGCCGAGGTTGAGTTTTGCCACGGCGGTTACGGTCTGGTCTATTGACCCTGAGGAGGACGGCGGTGCGTTGATGACAGAAAGCGATGTTATCGAAGAGGTCAGGCCTGCTGATGCTGCCGTTGCGTCGGCTCAAGAAGAAGTCGAGAAGAAGGAGGAGACCAAGGTGGAAAAAGAAGAGGCGTCAGAACCGCAGCCTGAGGCGGAGGTGGAAGTGCCCAAGGTTGCGGATCACGTTGAAGATCCAAAGACTGCCGAAGAGGTAGAGGAGCCAACAGAGAAGACGGGAGAGGAGGAACATCCGGTGGAGACAAAGACGAAGCCACTGGCAACAAGTAAGTCCCATCCCCGCATGCTGCTTTCAGAGACCGGAGTTGCTCACCATCTCGGCAAGACACAGCCGGTGAGACCCTGGCGGAGGTCACGATAGAAGAGGACGAGGCCGACTCCAAGGTCGAGCCGAAAGAGGTGGCAACAGATGTTGTCGAGGAATGACATGGATACTAACACCAGTGTGTGGTGCCAGTCGAGATAAGAACTCTGGGGTCAGCAAGAGGTGGATTGGCTCAGGAACACGAAAAAAGCATAATCACATGCATAGAATACTTCTCTGGACCGGGTTGCTCTTGCTTTTTCCCCCACCAACTTCGTTCGATCTTTTTTCCCTTCTTCTTCCTGACCAGCTGTGCGATGAATACAAACGTCCGGACGGGCGAGGGTGCTCTGCATCCCTCACCCGTGGAGGAAGCATCTGCCCGCTATACCTACGCATGTCACTAGACCACTGACAACAGCTTGCCATGTGATGTGATGACATTCAGCCGTACTGCCGCTTCGGCAGTATTGGGCAAGTAGGTCTGCTCGGGCTGGTTCAAGGCCGGAGAACGCTCGAGGCCCCGCCGGGGCCGCCTGAGATGGTAGACCGATGGACATTACGAATCCTTGCGCCCGCCTCTCCGAAGGGGGGGCTTGGAGGGGGGCGGGGTGGCGTGGGGCGCTTGCATAGAACATAACCCCGGGGGGGGGGAGGCGGTCCCAGGACTTCTACCAGACGTCGATCACCGCAAAGTGAGGCCCATACCATCCTCCATGTACACGTGATATTGTAGCCCCGGGACATCCAGGCGCGTTTGAATACCGAGACATATACCGACCACGTCGAGCCTCGAACAAGGGGCCGGCCAGGCTGGCAATACAAACTGGCAACAACGGGTCGGTGGTGAACACAAGACGGAGCATCCACAGCGGGCCCACTGCAGAAACACCGCATGCAGGCCCGGGCGAATACTATTGTTACTTTTGTCTTTTTGACACGTTTTTCTGTGAGTGTGTGAGGATTTATGCCTTATCGTGCTGACGTTCCAAGTCCTTTGATCCTGATACCCAGGGCCCCCGAGACAACCCCCCCCCCATACCGTGCCATGTTGTGCCGTACCCATGCCACATCGGTGTATCCTTATGCCATCCCGTTTGGTATGCCTTCTAGCCCAGACAGGAGAAAGACCCCCAAAAAAATTCAAACAAAAACACAAAAGAAAAAGAGTACTGCTGATGCTGGCCGACAAACATGCTCGATTTTTGATACCCCATATCCAAGCGCCGCACTCTTGACACACATGACTCGACTCTGGTCTCACAACAAAAAGCGGCCTGGTGAGCCGCACCCGGGGTCGGGGGGGGGGGGGAAGGGGGAGGCGCCGGCTCACTTCACGACGACCAGCTCGTCCATGTCCTCGTCCTCGTCCAGCACCACCTCCCGCCCCCTGAAGCTCCCGCCCCTGCCGTACAGCCCCAGCACGCCGGGGCGGGCATTCTTATCCCCGCCGCCCCCGGTGCCGCCGGGCAGGCTCTCCCGCCCGGCCTCGCGGATCCCCTTGTCGGTGACGAACCGCGTCTTCTTGCGCACGGGGCTCCGGTCCTTGTCCCTGAACGCGGACGCGACGGTGCTGGTGCTGTCCTTCTTGGCGTGGTGGAGGTTCAGGTTCAGCCTCTCCCCGTCGCGCATGCGGGAGAGCTTGTCCCGCAGGCTCCCGCCCCAGCCGAACGTGCGGGACGAGGCGGCCGAGGACGAGGACGAGGACGCGGCGTGCGGGCGGCCGCCGGGGGGGTGCACAGCGCCGTCGAAGCTCGTGTTGGTCGAGCCCTGCGTGCTGTCCTGGCGCTTGCGCTTTATGGGGCTCAGGGAGATCCTGGGCTCGCTGCCGCGCGGGGCGAGGAGCCCGAGGGAGCGGGCGTCGGTCTTGCGCTGCTCGGGATGCTCCGCCTGTCCCTCATCGTAGTGGTGCGTGCCGGGCAGGGGGATCCTGGGCACCTTGAGCGCAGGGCTGAAGCGCGCGGCCGTGGGTGGCGCCATGGACGCGGCGGCGGTCCTCCCGTTGCTGAACCTCGAGGTCCGCGAGGTCGTCCTTGCCATGTCGGAGGGCTCCGCGGCGCCCGTGGCGCGCATGTACTGCCCGCCCATGCCGCTGCCGCCCATCTCGCCCAGCTTCTTCGCGATGTCCCGTTCCTTCTCCTTGGCCGCGAGCCTCCGCTTCAGCCCCTCCGCCCTCTCGCGCGTCTCGGCCAGGTTTGCCGCGGCGTCCTGGTCCTGACTGCTCGCGCCCCGAGAGCCGCCACTCATGAAGTACCGGCTGCGCGTCTCCCAGTCCAGCGTCCCGTGCGTCTCGGCGACCTTCTCCCTGCGCTCCGCCCTGGCCTTGTCCTCCGCGCTCTGGAACCGCGCCCTCCTACTGCGCGTGTGGTCCAGGCCCTCGCGCCCGAAGCCGGAGGTGCCGTTGATCTCGTTGCGTGCGCCGCGGGTCTTGGCGAGGGCCGAGTTTGTGTGGAACTCGCA
Organism: Endothia cerciana; assembly: GCA_026119935.1. Lineage (NCBI taxonomy): Eukaryota > Fungi > Ascomycota > Sordariomycetes > Diaporthales > Cryphonectriaceae > Endothia > Endothia cerciana. Next base: position 9,192 of record JALRMH010000006.1, read on the forward strand.
GTGCTCGGTGCGCCGCGCGTTGACCCAGCTGTTGCAGAGGGCGCCGTCGGCCCTGACGGACTTGCAGTAGCCGAGGTCCCGCGCCACGCCGACCTCGAGGATGGTGTCGTCATCCGAGTTGATGGTCAGGCTGAAGCGGCCGGTGTCGTGCTTCCCTGGGGGTGGCGGCATGATGTCCGGGTTGAGGATGGCGACCACGGTGCCGGTGGTGAGCTTCCAGAAGCGCTCGAAGCCGGTGTTGAAGAGATAGAGCTCGATTTCGTACTGCAGGTCGACAAGCGTGAGGACCATGTACTTGCCCCGCCCGGAGGGCTTCATCTTGCCTGTCTCGGTGTCGTATTGTGGCTTGTGCATGCGCGGCTCGGACTTGGACGCTACCACGGCGAAGACGACGCAGTCGATCACGTCGTCGGGGAGGGACCAGTCGGGGGATCTTACCTGGCGCAGGAGGTCCTGGACAGAGTAGGCCGTCTTGCCCGATATGGCGCGCGCGACGACCTGGTGGGGGAGGATGCGCTTGGACAGGTGAAAGCATGAGTATGGCTCGAAGGAGGCGGACGATGAGGCCTTGTGGGGCTCGGAAGCCGTAGAGGTGAAGGAGGTCTGTGGATCTCCGCCGTCGGTGAAAGATCTCGCAGGCCCCGGAAAGGATGATGTTGGCGCGCCGGACGTGGTGTTGCTCCGCTGCAGGTATCCTACCCTTGACCTGTCGGCTGACGTCTTCCCTAATACCTCGTCCTTGGTGAAGCTGCGGCCCATGGGCGACGGCTCGTCTAATATGTCCGTGGCGTTGCTCTTGTAGTCTTCCATCTCCTGCCTCCCCACATTGAAAGCCGTGCTCCGTGACCTCGCGGCCCTGTCCCTCTTCTCCTGGCGCACATTCTCCTCCTCCCGGGCGGCCTTCAGCCTCTCGCTAAAGCTCAGGGGTTTCTGCTTCTCGTCAAAGGACCCGGGGTTCCTCGCACTGCGCAGATAACCCCCGCCCTGCGGCCCTCCTATGTCGTCTAACGACTTTCGAAGACTCGGTGCCCTCTTCAGCGAGACGTCCGTGGCCTTCAGGCCCTTGTCGATTCCAAGTAATATCCGGCTGGGGGAAGTCTGCGCGGGTGGCGGCTGGGCCTTCCTCACAGGGGACGCGGGCACCTCGACCGGCTGCTGTGACGACGGTCGCGCCGCGGGGTCGGTCCTCCTGATCTCCTTTATCCTCATGCCCGGGCGCGCGGTGGACGCCGAGTCCGGCCTCGGGTTCCTGCCGGTGTCGTCCTCGGTCTGGCTGGACGAGGCCTGCGACCCGTGTGCGGCCCTGGCCTTCTCCTTGCGCAGCTTCTTGAGCCTCAGCTGCGCCTGTATCTCCTGCAGCCTCAGCTGCAGGGTCTCCTCGTCGTCGCCATCGTCGTCCACGTCCATGGGGTCCCCTCCCCACATCCTATCCGAGGGTCGGTGCACGAGGTCTGCTGTTGTCGGTCTGGGCTTCAGGGGCGAGGGCGAGGTGGAGCGCTGCGCGAGCATCTGTCTGTATCGCTCGCGGCCGCCGGGTGTGCCGAGGAGGGCCTCTCTGGGCGACCGTGGTGGCCACTGCTGCTCGAGACCTGCTGCTGCTGCTGCTGCTGCGGCGGCTGTTGGCCTCGTCTGGTCAGCTGCAAGAGGCACTGAAATGGTTCCTTTGTCTTTTGCTCCTCCCCCCTTTCTCCTTTCTTTTCCTTCTTCTTCTTTCAGAATAGACACTCACGTGGGGACATCATATCTCTGGTCTGGTCCCAAGCGTGTACGACAGGTGCCGCTCGTGCCCCTCAGTGTAGGTTTTCCCCGGACTGTGTCGCGCAGCAAGCAGTTGGACTTGCAGTGCCCGTGCAGTGTCCGTGTGGGAGAGGATGCGGTGGAGTGGGTTTCGTCTTGCTGGAAGGGGGCCTGCGCCAGCCAATTAATTTCGCCCACGCCTGCTGCGCACCACACCCTGCACCACGGTCCAGCTTGTACAGTACGTAGGTTGTCGTGCATGGGGGGACGCCCGCTGAACTTGTTTTTTGTTTTGCCTCTCCGCGTTGGGCTGTGGGGTCCGCGTGCTACATAGTATATGTACACCTCGAGATATGTCGCGGGGCGGGGGCAGAAGTAATGCTCGTGGGTGACTGGCTGTGAGGATCGTGGTTAGGGTGGTGGTGGTGGTGGTTTTGGGTGGCTGGCGGCAAATGTAAACACGCTTGGCGCTTGAGCCCCCTCTGGGAACTGGATCCCGGGGCAAATCCTTGGGCTAAACAGGCGACAGGGCTGACGCTATGGGGCTCGAGAGGGGGTGATCGACCGGCGGGACGTGTTCGTACCTGAGCTAAGGCCTTCTAAGGTTGCCAGACCAGGGAGAATCCGGTGTGGCTGCTGCATGCAGGTCTCGACCAACAGGGCCTCACGTTTCCTCAATAATATTATTATTATTATCAGAATTCACCGCCCGGTTGTGCAGTTGGGGGGGAGGAGGCCCTAGAGGGGGGAGGGTGTTAGCGGTGTTAGTGGGTCTCTATGATGACAGGGGTCGCGACACTGACGCGAGTCTCCAGCCCATGAACGCGAACGCGAATCCTTGCTACTATCTATGTACAGACTTGCTTGGGGAATCCACTATGCACAGTACATTTTACATCGCATTGCACCTCATCTCACTACCACAGTACTACTGTACTGTACCGTACTGCACGGCACGTGGTGCGATACTCGGATTATAGGCCTGCAAACTTCATGCACCCGCCGGGCAACATCCACGGCGACGACGGTACGACTTGGATCTCGATCGAGCCCATCTTCGATCCCATCCTTGGACTAGACCCAGAACCCGTGCATCGTTGAGGATGGCGAGGACGAGGACAGGAAAGGGCGCTGGCAAGGCCGCCTCGAGCAGAGCGGAAGACACCACGCCCACAACGTCAAGACATTCTCTGCCCGCGGCTTCCCCAAACCCACCCAAGGTCCTCATCCTCCCAGACAGGGCGAGCCCCGAGGCACGAGTCGTCTCGCTCAGACACCCCCGCTACTCAAAGCCCACCCGGTACCTGATATGCCCGGAGGCCGGCGCATACGAGTTCATCAGGATAGCCGCCCCCAGGACCACCCCACGGAGCTGGTTCATCGAGGGCGCGGGCGCGGGCGCGGGCGCGGGCCAGGGTTCCCAAGAAGACGACGGCGGAGGTGATGCCGCCAACACCAGCACTACCCCCTCCTCCTTCGAGGCCCAGGTCCTGAGGGGCGCGGATCTGTACCTCGCGACCCCCATCGACCCGCTCTTCCTGGCCCTGCCGGCCCTCGCGCCGCAGTTCTCCTCCGCGGGCAGGCGCATGTTCCTCTCGAGCGACGACCACCTCGACGCCGTCAACGAGGAGGCGCCGCACCTGCGCGACACGGTCGCCAGGTGGCCCGCGTGGCGGAGGCGGCTCGAGGGGCGCATGGCCGCGTGCTGTGACACCGCCGAGGCGGGCGACGAGACCATGTTCCGGTTCAGCGAGGAGAGGCTGCTGGCCGAGGTGCTGGCCAAGGCGAGGAGGACGGGCGTTCGCGGGCTGCCGGGGAGCATGGAGGAGAGGTTCGTCACCAAGGCGCTCGAGGCGCCCGTGCTGGGCGTCAGGCGGGCGGGCACCGTGGCCGCGCTACAGGCGGAGGAGTCGACCCTGTCAGAGGCGGCCGCGGGCTCGCAGGCCGAGACGGACGAGTCGCAGTCATCAACGGCTACCCCTGCCACGTCGGTATCGGAAGCGTCGACCGCTGCGACCTCGGTGGCGGACGGGTCCGGGGCGCCGACCACGGGGGGCGTGTCCTCGGCGATCCAGCCCCCCGAGGAGGTCGTCCAGCTGCAGCGCCTGCGGGTGGCATTCAACTTCATCTGCTCGTCCTACGTACCCCCGGCCATGGCGTCGGCGCTCAAGAGGATGCTCGCGGAGGGCAAAGCGGCCGACTTTGGCCCCCTGGACGGCTACGTTGCGCAGCTGACCAGGCTGCGGCAGGATGCCATGACGGCGCGGTCGGCCTCGGACTACTCGCGCAAGCGGGCGCTGGACGAGGAGGACGAGGACCGGCGGGAGAAGAGGCAGAGGAAGGAGGAGGAAGAGAAGCGGAAGAAGGCCGGGGAGAGCAGGGGCGTGAGGGACCTGAAGAAGGTGAACACGGCGGGGATGCAGAAACTGAGCGCGTTCTTCAAGCCCAAGGGATCATGATGACCATGGTGACGAGCGGTCACGACTTGTAAGAATATAGGATATCGGTTGGACAAGACTCCGGGTCATAAAAGGGGTATCATTGAATGCATAGCATGCATGCACAGCAGCGAAATGAAGAGAAAGAAGCAGGAGAAAGCCGGCCCATGACAACAACATATCTGTCCGGCACGTTCATCTCACACCCCGTCCCGTCGCCCTGGTTCCGCGCGCCGTCCGTCCCGCACCGAACCCCCTCCCTATTTGCGATCCGGCCCTCGAGCTCGAACTAGACGCGCCGGCCCTCCCCGGCCCGGGCGTGTTCGCAGGTCCGGCCCTCAGGGCCCCCCGTCCCCGCGCCGTCCTCGCGCCCCGCGTGCCCGGGACACCCCGCCCGCGGCCCGCCGTAGACGTCCCGGCCAGGCGTGCCCTCTCCTGGTCCTCGGCCCTCCGCCGGGCCTCCCCGCGCCGGCGCTCCTCCTCCTCTTCGCGGCGCTGCGCGGCCAGCTGCTGCTCGAGCCTCTCCTCCTCGGCGGCCTCGAGGTCCCTGGTGGAGCCGCGCCAGTCCTTGTTGAGGATGAGGCGCTGGCTGTGCTCCGTCTGGGAGAGGATGCGCGTCCACGTGTTGAGGAGGGTGGAGGCGTTGTCTACCGTGCGGGAGACGCCCTGCGACGCATGTCAGTGCCGGCTCGATGCGCCCGCTCGGGCGTCCATAGGTCAAAATGCACCGGGTTAGGTAGGTACATACCCCCATGTTCCCCTTGGCCTTCTCCAGCGTGCCGATGACGCCCTCGATCACCTCGTTGATGTTCCGCACCCCTTCCAGCTCCCACCGGAGGGCCGCCTCCCGGACCTCCTCGGCATCGAAGGGCGCCTTCTCCTTGTCCTTGGAGCTGTTGCCAGGTGGGGGTGTCCCGGGTGTCCCGGGTGTCCTGGGCGTCCTGGGCGTCCTCGGTCTGGACGGGAGGTCGGAGGGTTTGATAGGCGAGGAGAAGAGCTCCGGGGGGTCGACTTGGTCCTCTGCCATGCTGAATCCTGGTCGCTGGTCGTATGTATGTACAAACGTCTTGTCTCTTTCGATCCCAGTCACGGAGAAACCTCAGGTTGACGCTGGCCGAGGGAGGTATGACGTCGGGTTGCCTATGCTGCGCAATGTGTTGGCAACGGGCTTGGGCGGTTTGATTGTTGATTCTTGAGAGCGACGCGTCCTGACGCGAAACGCGTCTGGAGGGCCCCAGATGATTGGCCCAGGTTGCATCTGCCTGGCAAAAGCAAGGGGTCCACACCACCAGCCCCGGTTTTAACGTGAGATGAGCGCAGACAGCACCAGCACCAGCCTCCTCTCCCTCCCCCGTTTCTGCCCCCCAAAGTCTACTGTAATGCGGTCCCCCCCCCCCCTAACATCCTGCCCAACCCACGCCCCCCATTCTTCCACCCTCCTGCACGCAACGCACATTCATGACTATTCAATCGTGACTATTCCTCCCAGTAACTTGAATGCAATATTACTCTCGGAACACACCCACCCCACTACTGTCCTGTCTGGCCTGCTGAGCTCCCGTATTACTTATTTATCTATTGACTTGTTTATCTCTGGTCTGATCCCTTGGGCACCGTCCTGAGCCCACAATCCACACGCGAGAACGAAAACAGGGAAGAGAGGAAGAGAACACTCGTCTCGCCCAGCTCATCTCCTCATATCCTGCGCCCAACCCAAACCCTGACCGCCTCCGTCCTCCTCCCTTCTTCCGTCCTCTCCCTACCTAGGCTCGCGCCATCCAACCTCCCGACTCATCGCACCTCGCTCGCGCATCTTGCAGGCGTCGCGACTCTCCAAGAGGTGGCCTTTCGGAGGTTGCTCTCCATCCTCCAGCTGCAGAGACTGTCCGTGCGCTACGCGCTAGGGGCGACAAGAAAAGTGACGACAGTTCGGCGGCATCAAACCACCTAAAAATCATTCGCCCGAAACCTTTGGTCGAACGGACGAGCTACAAGATGGCAACAGCCTTCGCAGCTTCAACCCCAACCCGCAGTGGCTCTCCAGCTTCCATCAACACACCACCAACTCCAAGGCTGGGCGGCTTTGGCGACAACTGGGAGCCTTACTCTCCTGCACCTCGCAAATCTGCCCGTCTCTCTTCTTCACACACCACCCACAACCGCACACCATCACCTCACTCCTCAGGTCGCACGTCAAGACCCGCTCACCCTCGCACGTCGCCCAAGGCATCTTCGTCCTCGGCCTCGGCGCATCAATCGCACCACCCCGACAACATGTCTTCCCCGGCCCCGACCTCACCCCAAAAGAAGCACCAACCTCCCTCGGCCTCGCGCAGTGTCTCGGGTTCCCTGACCGCAGAGAGCATCCGCAACGCGGCTGCCGCCCTTGGCCAGTCCCAGAAGCCCGAGTCCCACCTCTCGCGCGCCGCCCTCGCACTGCCCACACCTGCCAAGACCCCTGCGAACAGGCACTCTAAGCAAAGTGAGAAGGACGTAACCGCGGTCGCGCGCAGCCTGTTCAGCAACAAGCAGCAGCAGCAGCAGCAGCAGCAGCAGCAGCAGCAGCAGAGTCCCAAGAAGGCGCGCGCCAAGCGCGCCGCCGACATCTCGCTGGACAGCTTCGAGATCCACGACGACGAGGCGCCCATAGAGATCTTCACGGATTCCGAGAACCGGCTGCCTGAGGTCGATGATAGCACCGACAACCCGTTCTACGGCGAGGCCGGCATCGCTGCCTCGACGGTCGCCGTCCGCCGCAGCTCCCGCAACAAGAAGAATGCTGCTCTTGAGAAGGAGATTGTTGAGGAGAACCTGAAGCGCGATGATGGCTTGCTCTACGTCTTGTAAGTTGGCTACAAAGTCTGACCCCCAGTCGGCCATAATACTAATCACCCCCTGCAGCCGTGGCAAGAAGGTCTTTAGAAGATTCACCGACGGCGAGGCATCCTCTCGGCCAGCTGTAAAGCCTCGTCTGCTCTTCCCTCCCACCAAGGCCAGCAAGGAGAACGAGCTTATTCCCGAGGAGGAGGCCGAGACGGACATAGAGGAGCCGGTCAGTGCCGCAGAGCCTCGGGAGACTGAGACGCCTGTCGAGGCCACCGAGGAGAAGGTCAACACGCCCAGTGCGCCGAGGTTCGCACCGGCTTCACCCCCCGCCACCTCTCGAGCTACTCGGTCCAAGAAGCTCATCGCCGACGAGCCTACCCCGATCAAGGGCAAGGGCAGGCGTGCTGGCGGCCGAAGTCCCTTTGACGGCTGGCAGCGGACGAAGAACAGCCCGAGTACTTCTGCCCAAGGTCAGAAGCGTGCTGGTGAACCCCTCAGCAACGATGCTGCGGCCAAGCGAGCCAAGGCCTGAGGGAGATGCTCATGAGACCAATGGTGTCCGTCTGTGGAGCTGTCATGTTTTTGCTTCTCCGGTCCACGGGGACAGAGTCCATGACGTGATGAGGTCTCTGCAGGAATGTTGAGCTAGGGAGGCGGCCAACGCTCAGCATGCCGGCGCAGTACGAAGGGAAGAAGACACATGATGATTTAATTTAGCCTTGTGTGTGGGGGGAGTGCCTTCGGTTCATATCATCGCATCAAGCACGTTTGGTATCTGCAGTTTCGTTTTTCTTCTGGAACCACCACATTGCATCGCGTACGGCTGCAGTACTACGGTATGAGACAGTAGTATTCTTAAGTCTGCGTAACAGGTTTCTACGGCACGACATTCAGGGAATGGGCATGGCGTCCTGGAGTCGATTTTCTCACAGAAAATTATGTCAGGGTTTAGGCTGAATCAGATAGATAATCTCACAATAAGGTCTCGAAATTGATGGGGCCCTCAATATTTCTTGTGACAGATTGCGAAGGTGGCATGACCCCTCTCTTCTCGGCTTCGAACGGGATGCGTCCAGCTGCTGATGCTATCAGAGCCCTGTCCTACTCGCTCGTACTCTTCCTCTTCCTCGCATGTACGTTATCAATCATCACGGCCCTTTGTATCGTCATCAGCGTTTGAAGGCGAACTGAGGGTGAACTGAGGGTGATTTAGGCTTCATTTTGCGGTTGCTGATGTCGTCCAAACCGGCCGGCATGACGACAGCCCCGCCCCCGCAGTGCCCACGGGCTCTGCAGCGTCGACGGCAGGCACGTCTTTGTTTTTTTCCCTCCCATTTTCCCAACAAACACCACTTGGGGATAATTCTCCTCCTTCGGCGGATTGGTACATCGAAAGATCTAGATCTGTATGCAGACGTGTTCTTCTTTTCCGCCTTCTCTCCAGGCCCTCCGTCGAGCACTCAGGCCGCCCTCTGGCCGCCACAATTACCCCCACCACGAATACAAAAAAAGAGATGCACATCCTCGTGGTCAACGATGACGGGCCGCCGTCGCCGCACTCCTCGCCCTACGTCCACTCCCTCGTCCGTGAGCTCCAGTCCGCCGGGCACGTCGTCAGCGTCTGCCTCCCGCACACGCAGCGCAGCTGGATCGGCAAGGCGCACATGATCGGGCAGACCATCAAGCCGACCTACTACCGGCCGCCGCCGCCGGCGTCGTCCCCGCTGCCCGCGGGGCTCGGCGGCGGCGACGACGGTAGCACGCACGCGCGCCCGTCGGCCGACGGCGCGGTCGAGGAGTGGGTCCTGGTGGACGGCACGCCGGCGTCGTGCGTGCAGATCGGGCTGTACCACTTCTTCGCGGACCGGGGCCCCGTCGACCTCGTCGTGTCGGGCCCCAACTACGGCCGCAACACGACGGCCGTCTTCGCGCTGAGCTCGGGTACGCTGGGCGGGGCGCTCGAGGCCGCCGCGTGCGGGCGCCGCGCCGTCGCCCTGTCGTACGCCTTCTTCAGCCGGAACCACGACCCGGACATCGTCGCGGGCGCGAGCCGGCACAGCGTGCGGGTCGTCGAGGCACTGGCGCGGCAGTGGCCCGCGGACGGGAGCGTCGACGTGTACAGCGTGAACGTGCCCCTGGTCGAGGGCGTCGAGAGAGCCCAGACGGTCTTCGCGCCGTGCCTGCAGAACTACTGGACCGCAGGGAACAGCGCCTTCGAGGCGGTGGAGGCCGAGGGGGAGGACGACGCGGACGAGGAGGAGGAGAGGATACGGCAGGGCGAGGTGGACGGGGCCGCTGGTGGGAAGAACGCCGAGGGCGGTGGCGAGGCGAGGAGGGGCCACGAGCACAGGCATTTCAAGTGGGCGCCTCAGCTGGGTGACGTGATGAAGGCAACGGGCGAGGCGCCCTCGTACGTCGACGGGCAGGTCGTGAGGGCGGGCAAGACGAGGTGAGTACTATCGTCCCGGTCGATATCGGGAGAGACTTTTGCAACTGACGGGGCACAGTGTGACTGCGCTGAAGGCGAACTTCTGGCATGCCGCAGAGCACCTACAGGAGCAGGAGCTGAAGCTGTGAGTGAACTTCTGACCCGCGCGTGAGGATGAGCGTGAAAGAATGGGGGGTTTTTTGGGGGGGTTTTTTTTCTTCCCTCTTCCTTCTTTCCGTCCCTGGTTTGTATATACCTCAGTGCCTGTCTGGTCGCATCGGCCTCGTAAGAAGAAAGACCTGTGTGGGTATAAAGTCATAGAAGCCATTCTGAAAATAGACAGCGGTGCACTCTTTCCCTCCTTGCTGGAGTCTCCCTTCCTCCCGGTAAGACTTGATTCTTACTACGTGCGATTCTAGGGATGTGCGGGATTCGATCACCTCACTTCCGCTCAGGCCAGCAGCAACGGGGCGCCCGGAGCCCACCACCAACGCGGACAGCGAGGTAGTCCCCGAAGACATCATCTACGCCATAGTCGACTATGAAGACCCTTACGTGCAGCCCATTATCCTCTCGGCTCTGCAGGCACTCATCCCGCCCTCGCGACTCCGTCTCCTCCCGGCGACCTCAGCCCCCTCCTCGTCCATGCCCCCGGGCGCCAAGCTCCTCCAGGTCCGCGCCTACGAGTCCATCGACTTCGACCGCGCCACGTCGAGCCCGTCCACGTCGCTCATCAACAGCTACGTGATCCGCAAGGCCCTCATCCGCAAGCACTTCCTCTCCACCACCGTCGACCACTGGGTCGCGAAGCACCCGGACTCGGTGCTGAGGGGCCACGTGAAGCGGGCTGAGGCCTTCGAGGTGGACTACGCCGAGTTCCTGGAGGACGCGCTCATCGAGGCGTGGGATCTGAGGACGAGTCTGGAGAGGAACGAGGGGATAGGGGCACAGATACAGGGCGGAGCAGGAGGCAGCACGTCTGACGCGGATGGCATCGCGCAACACGCGGGGCGTGAGACAGGAGGCTCGGCTGCAACGGTGCCCGAGGGCCCGACGGGTAGGGAGTGGTGGATACTGAAGCCGAGCATGAGTGACCGCGGCCAGGGCATACGGCTGTTCTCGACGATGGATGAGCTGCAGGGGATCTTCGACGGGTGGGAGGAGGATGAGCCCCCCTCGGATGAGGAAGACGAGGCGGATCCCGATGCCGGTCAGCATAGAGACGGGGACGAGCAGAGAGACTACATCACAACTTCGCACCTCCGCCACTTTGTCGCACAGCCCTACATCCACCCGCCACTGCTGCTCCCCAGCTGCGACAACCGCAAATTCCACATCCGGACTTACGTCCTCTGCGCTGGTGCGATGCGCGTCTACGTGTGCCGGGAGATGCTGGCTCTATTCGCGGCGAAGCCGTACTCGCCGCCCTGGGAGGCCTCGTCAGCGTTCTCCTCTCCCAACGAGACAAACAGCCAAGACTACCTCGACGCGCACCTAACAAACACGTGCCTCCAGGGCCCGCGGGCAGACGCACTCTCCGTGCAGCGGTTCTGGGGCCTCGATATGTCCCCCACGCTGCAGCAGTCCATCTTCGCCCGGATCTGCGATATCAGCGGCGAGATCTTCGAGGCTGCGGCGAGGGGCATGATGGTGCATTTCCAGCCGCTGCCATTCGCGTTCGAGGTGTACGGCCTGGACTTCCTTGTCGATGCCGGCGGGACGCCGTGGTTGCTGGAGGTCAATGCCTTCCCGGACTTCAAGCAGACGGGGGGTGAGCTGAGGGAGACGGTTGTGGCGGAGTTCTGGAGGGGGGTTGTCCGATGGGGAGTTGGAGAGTGGGCGGGGCTTGAGAGAGATGCGGGCGCGAAGGGCGATGCGCAGATGGTGTTGGTGAGGGAGGTTGACCTGGGCAGGAGGTAGAGGTCCGAGGCCTGGACGTTGCTGTTGCAATGTCTTGCGTGGGACACGCCTGGGCAGGGTCACACGCACGGCCATCCATTATGGAGGCGGCATGGGCCTGTGTTATCGCAGCGCTTGGTCGCGTAGACCGTGGAAGCATAATACCACCAGGCTCGTGCTAGTGTGGCCTGGCGGGGGCGATATGGACGAGGTCGAGCAGCGTATCCTCGTGGCTGGCGGTCTCAGCTCGTAGGAATATCTCTGATGGGTGGGACCGGCCTACGAGAACCCGGCGGTCGCCATCGAGGCTGTGATAATTAGTCGAGCTGACTGAGGCAGCGTTTCAGACCATGGGCACGGGCTTTTCAAAGGGCCCGCAGGTATCATTGCGATCAGCCCTGTTTTGCGAGTTAAGACTGGTCAAATCCCGATCTGTTCATGTGTGAGCCTTGTGCTATCGCACTGCTTACAGCACGTCCAACAACATACAATAGTCCAAGCTGAGCTGCTTGGATCACAACTTCCCATATTGGAAAATCTAGACGGAGGTGCTCAAAGGATCTGGGGCCGATGTACCCCCGCCGGCGGGCCCCCAAAGCAACCCTAAGTTGATTCCGGCGATACACTTGTGGTGGCTGTGTAGTGAGGAGATCTCAGATGGTGTGCCTTACGGGATGCAGGTAGAAGGTCCCACAAAAGCCCTCCGACTGAATGAGATGTCGAGATCAAGCGGGGTTGGCGTCGAGGCGGATCGGGAAAGATAGAGCAGCTCCCTTGCCATGATCCCTTGCTTTCTGGTACATGACGTCCTGGCCGTGTCGTCGAGGAAGCTATCAAGTCGCTCCGAGTGAAGAGCGCGCCAAGCGCCAACTAGACGCTACGGGAGCTTATCGTTCTGCACAGCCCCGATCTGTGACCTGGTGAAAGACGTGTCGACTGGCGCAGGATGTTGCCGGTCGACGTACGTTCCTTGCCACTGTGAGGAAAAACACTCTCAAGCTCGAAGCTCTGCCACTGCTGCCGAGGTGTCTGACAAGGCGGCGGCTTCAACGGCATGGATAGGCCGGCAACTCTGGTCAACTGCCTTTGATATTGGCGACCAACTATCTTCTTGGCGTTCCACGCAATTTTGGCGAAGCCCAGGGACAAACACCACTAACTGCCCGTCATAGAGGATGCGCATCGCCAAAAGATGTATATGATCGGGAAAGGCTGTCTGTCTGAGCCTCAAATCTGCCTCCTCGTCAGCTTGCGTGCGATTGTCGTCCAGGATGCTCCGGCATCGTTTCGGGACTCAGAGGTGCATGTCACCTCGCTGTAGTATGAGGACAAGTCTGATGCATGGTGTCAGTGATTGGAAGGTAGACCTGGCCGACCCAGTTTATAAGAGCCATTCGATAAGACACATCACCTCCCGGCCCTCACTGGCAAGGAACGTCTCTGAACGGCATCGGCCGCAGCACGCGCCAAGGAATGCCTTGATATGTTGACGACGATCATACTTAGTACGCTGAGATATGTCGTCGGCCTACTTACGTAGTAGTGCCAAGACATGATAAATATCCGGCGGGGGATTGTTTCCCAGGCTCATTTTTTGTATAATTTTTTTAAAGCGGGCCCCCGGGCGGATCTCATGCCGTCCGACGTTATTGGCTCGCCAAGGAAGGGCCTGTCTGGTTCTCGGGGGTGGAAGCTTTCTAGAACGTCAGGAACGTGAGGAATCCCCAGGATCTCCAGCGGCGTGCAGGCGACGGGCAGAGTCTGGTTGGATCCCGATTCATATTCCCACCTCGTGTTGACTAGGTTGTTGCTGACGTTGAGCGGTCGTGCACTAGCTGACTGGGCGTGGCGGCTACGAATTCATTGATGAATCAATCCAGGGGAAGCCAAGCCCGAGTTGCAGATCCCTTGCCCCCGGAAACCCCAGTGGACCTTTGGGGATGCGAAAGTCTGGGCCAAAGGGGCCAGAACTCATATCGCAAGACCCGGGGGGCCGAGAACCCAGTCTCCACTATACGGAGATGAGGGCCCCAGCGTCAGTCACGGTGAAGGGCGGTCAGATAAACGTCATTCGAGTGATTCCGCCAGTTGAGATCAAAACCCTGCAGGGCACCTAGGCGGTGGAAAGGAGGTGGGGATGTGGTAGAGACCGAGAGGCTCATGGTTGTTCCGGTCCATGGGGCGCATATTGCCGCCCAACGATGATGCTCGGAGCGCTACGAGGAAAGGAAAAGCACTGACATGATGCTGAGGCGTGGCCTAGGCTGGCGCTGCGGTGGCATAGCCAGTCGCAGCATGCCGTCGGCGACAGAATAGCAGCTGGGCAGCAAGGGACCAATGGGCCCGGACATGGCTTGATAGGTGCGGGGCGTCGTCGATATACTTACATACAAGCATCTCTGCAGATGTGCAGACGTGCAGATCGCTGCAGGAAGTGAGGCGCCCGCATGGGAGGCCTAGGTTTGCACCTAGGGGGACGAGGAGGCCTAAAGGATGCCTCTGGGGCGTTGTCTGCGCCCACCACGGCGGGTACGCCAGGCGTCATCACCCGTTGCAGGTTGTGTGGGAGCAGTGGTGGCCTCACAACGGTGACAGGTGGTTCTGTGGGCTTGTCATGACCTTCAGCCCGTCAGGGTTGTTTGCTATCCATGGCGCAGCCAAGCGGGCCACCAAGCATTGGCACCAGCATTGGCACCAGCATTGGCACCAGCATTGGCAGTCATAGGCATAGGTGTCGGATTCGCCATCGGTACCGGCCGCAGCGAGTCGTGATGAGGCAGCCGGGAGGCGTGTGTGTGAGTTTTTATGCGGTAGGTGGAATTCTTTGATGTGTGGATGAAGTGGAGATGATCAGCGACGGTGCCTGGAAAGCCCGGGAAATCTGCGCAGAGGGCTGTGGGCGAGGTCAGGAGTCAGTCCTTCCCGCCTCGTCGTAGCTAGACGACTGCTGGTGGTGCTCTCACCTCCCTCAGACTACTTCCTCAGTGGGGAAGTAAACGGGTGTTTGGGCATGTTCCGAGTTGCCTCGCAAACCCCCAGGAGGGTGTGTGGTACCACAGTACTGCCGCCCACTGCCACCCTGCACGAGGCACCCGTAAGGAGCGCCAGCGAGCGTGGCCAGGCCCCACCCTGTTGCCGCTAGTGGGCCCTGCATCCTGTGATACTACTACTATGGTACATTCTAGGACATCCCTGTTCCCGGCTTGCATGCACTGCCACTTCTGTGGGCTGCTCGTCTCCTCCTCGTCTCCCTGCACTAACTTTACTTACGTTCCCCCAACTTGCCTCTTATGCCACACACAATACGCTCTGTACCTTTTCTTTGACCAGGCCTTGTGCAACTTACTGCTCTACACCACCTACACACCTCTCGCCGTACCACCGAGGCAGTCTCCGTTCTGGAGAGCCATGCCATTCCGTCTCTTGTCGTTCGCAGATATCAGAGCGAGGACGAGATCTTCGTCAATCATCGGAAAATGGCACCTGGCAGGCCTAGGGCGTGAGTACAATCCTCGCGACAGCCCCCCGTCACCAGCACGGCATCACTGCATCAAGCTGACCAGGACTATGCAGACCTACCATAACTATCGATACCACCGCGGTGAACTCGAGTCCCCAGGACGATGTGCCAGAAGATGGCGTCTCGAGACCCGCCGGCCACTCGCCTGTCTCTACGTTTGATGATGGCCACAGCCCATCAACCGTCGTTGACCCCTTGACCCAAAGCTGGACCACAACCTCACATAGAATCGCACACGAATCCTCCAATGGACGTGAAGCCCGGCCAGTTTTAGATACAGAACCATCATTTGAAAGCAGGGAGAGCCGACCGACAAGTCCTCACAATGTCTCCAGCCCGATCTCTAAGGGGACCGACGGCGTCTTCCTTTCCGTCCCAGGCAACCAAAACCTCCGCTCAAGACAGAACAGCGTCGACTCGTCTGACGGGTCCCGTCCCAGATCATCGACACAGCTGGATACGGGCACCACTCTTTACCAGAGCGAGCCGGGAGACACGAAGGCTACCGTCTCCGCGGAATTCGACAATGAAAAGATCATGAAGGACCCTGATGCGCTGAAGCCCGATCAAGGCAAAGAGGCGGACTTTCAGGTCGACAACAACCCGTTTGCTTTCAGCCCCGGACAACTGTCCAAAATGTTCAACCCGAAAAGTCTGGCGGCGTTTTATAAACTGGGAGGGCTTCACGGCATAGAAAAGGGTTTGCGATCAGATCGGCATGCTGGTCTAGGGATTGACGAGACCCAATTGGACGGACGGGTCACTTTCGCCGACGCGACAGGCTCCAAGAAGATCGAGACTGAGGGCGTGGGCTGCGCAGCCCCCGAACCGACGACCGAGGCGCATGCTCACTCGGGAAACTCGAACGACCAGTTTGCCGACAGAAAACGGGTGTTCTGCGACAACAGACTCCCGGAAAAGAAGGGCAAGAGCCTGTTACAGCTGATGTGGATCACATATAACGACAAGGTGTTGATTTTGCTCTCCATCGCGGCTGTTGTGTCGCTGGCCATCGGTCTTTACCAAACATTCGGGACAAAGCACGATACAGCCAACCCACCGGTCGAGTGGGTCGAGGGTGTCGCCATCATTGGGGCCATCCTGATTGTTGTCATCGTCGGTTCTCTGAACGACTATCAAAAGGAACGACAATTTGCCAAGTTGAACAAGAAAAAGCAGGATCGGGACGTCAAGGTTGTGCGGTCGGGAAAGACAATCGAAATCAGCGTCTTCGACATCCTCGTTGGCGAAGTGCTGCATCTTGAGCCGGGTGACATGATCCCAGTTGATGGAGTGTTGATCGAAGGTTTTAATGTCAAATGTGACGAGTCTCAGGCCACGGGAGAATCGGATATTATCCGAAAGAGGCCGGCAGACGAGGTTATCGCCGCCATCGAGAATGGAGACGACCTCAGCAAGATGGATCCATTCATCCAGTCTGGGGCCCGCGTCATGGAGGGAGTTGGGACGTTCATGTCCACAGCTGTCGGTGTCAACTCGAGCCACGGCAAGACTCTCATGGCCCTTAATGACGACCCGGAGATGACGCCGCTTCAGTCAAAGCTCAATGTCATCGCCGAGTACATCGCAAAGCTTGGAGGTGCTGTCGGCCTGCTGCTCTTCATCGTGCTCTTCATTGAATTCCTAGTCAAGCTCAAGGATCAAGGGTCTTTGACGCCAACTCAAAAGGGCCAGGAATTCCTCAACATCTTCATCGTCATTGTTACCATCATCGTCGTGGCTGTACGTATTACCTTCCCCTTTCAATGGAGGACTTGATCCTGAGACGAAATCTGTCGGGGCATGGCTCAAGCCCCATCTTCCTTATTCTTACCATGCACACAACTGACTCCGAGCGCAAAGGTCCCTGAAGGATTACCGTTAGCAGTCACTCTGGCCCTAGCTTTCGCGACAACACGCATGTTGAGGGACAACAACTTGGTACGGCACCTCAAGGCTTGTGAGGTAATGGGGAACGCCACTACTATCTGCTCCGACAAGACGGGTACTTTGACGCAAAATAAGATGCAGGTCGTGGCTGGTACCATCAGCACATCACATCGATTCGGCGGAGTGCCGCTTAGAAGCGGAGAAGACGGCAGGAATGAGAACTCATCTTCCGATGTCAGCGCTGCAGAGCTCATCAAGATGCTCGGTCCAGATGTCAAGGACCTGCTGAAGAATTCGATATCCCTGAACTCGACGGCCTTCGAGGGCGAGGTTGATGGGCAGATGACCTTCATTGGATCGAAGACCGAGACTGCGCTTCTCATTTTCGCCAAGGAATACCTCGGCATGGGTCCTGTCAGCGAGGAGCGGGCAAACGCCAAGATTCTGCAGCTCATTCCCTTCGATTCGGGCCGCAAGTGCATGGGCATTGTGGTTCAGATGTCCAACGGCAAGGCCAGGTTGTACATCAAGGGCGCTTCGGAAATAGTGCTTGCTCAGTGCACGTCGATGCTCAGGGATCCTTCCACGGACTGCTCTACTGCCCCGCTCGGTCCAGAGCACAAGGAAACCGTATCCAAGCTCATTGAGCACTACGCCTCGCAATCTCTCCGGACGATCGGAATTGTATACAAGGATTTTGACAAGTGGCCACCACCAAGAGCGCGCCGCGTGGATGGCGAGAGGGATGAGGTCCAATTTGACGCAATCTTCAACAACATGGTGTTCGTCAGCATGGTTGGTATCAAGGATCCACTGCGCGAAGGCGTTCGCGAGGCAGTGAAGGACTGCCAGAAGGCGGGAGTTGTGGTACGCATGGTCACCGGTGACAACAAACTCACGGCCCAGGCAATCGCAGAGGATTGTGGAATCCTTCGGCCTGATTCTGTTGTCATGGAGGGCCCTGAATTCCGCAACATGCCCACATCGGAGCAGATCAATATCTTGCCGAGGCTGCACGTCTTGGCCCGATCCAGCCCTGAGGACAAACGTACTCTTGTTGGTCTCCTGAAGAACAAGGGGGAGACTGTCGCGGTCACTGGGGATGGCACCAACGACGCACCGGCCTTGAAGCTTGCCGACGTCGGATTCTCGATGGGCATTGCTGGTACCGAAGTCGCCAAGGAGGCCTCGGCAATCATTCTGATGGACGACAACTTCAACTCCATTGTCAAGGCCTTAAAGTGGGGTCGCGCCGTTAATGATGCCGTCAAGCGATTCCTGCAGTTCCAGCTGACCGTCAATATTACTGCTGTCATTCTGACATTCGTCTCGGCTGTTTCCAGCGAATCCGAGTCCAGTGTCCTCACGGCTGTCCAGCTGTTGTGGGTGAACCTGATCATGGACACACTTGCCGCGTTGGCTTTGGCAACCGATCCTCCACAGGATAGTGTCCTGGACCGCAAGCCAGAGCGCAGGAACTCTTCTATCATTTCTACAACCAT
Source organism: Endothia cerciana (assembly GCA_026119935.1). Taxonomy (NCBI): domain Eukaryota; kingdom Fungi; phylum Ascomycota; class Sordariomycetes; order Diaporthales; family Cryphonectriaceae; genus Endothia; species Endothia cerciana. The sequence goes on from JALRMH010000006.1 coordinate 27,432, forward strand.
GTGGAAGATGATCATCGGCCAGGCCATCTACCAACTGGTCATCACCTTCCTCATCTATTTCGGAAAAGCAGCTGTCCTGCCCGGTCCCGATGATATCACAGACGACCAAATCCAAACACTGGTGTTCAACACTTTTGTGTGGATGCAGATCTTCAACCAGTGGAAGTAAGTCGAACACCTCATTCCACGTCTGCAGCAGTCAGTCAAGATGCTAACCAGGCACAGTAACCGTCGTCTGGATAACCAGTTCAATATCTTTGAAGGCCTCTTCAAGAACTGGTTCTTCATCGGTATCAGTCTCATTATGTGTGGCGGACAGGTCCTCATTATCTTTGTCGGTGGCAAGGCGTTCAACATCGCATCTGGTGGGCAGTCCAGCATCATGTGGGGAACAGCCATCCTACTCGGTTTCCTGTCGATTCCCATTGGCGTCGTCGTTCGCCTCGTCCCCGACTCTCTTCTGGAGAAGATGGTGCCCGAGTCTCTCAAGCGCAGGGCACATTCCAAGGTCCCCGAGTTCACCGTCTCCGATGACGAGGAGCGTTTCCAGCATTACCCGGCACCGTTCGCCGACGTTCGCGACGAGCTTGCCTTCATGAAGCGGCTCAAGGGCGGACGTGTTAACAATCTCAAGTTCGCTATGAAACACCCACGCGAAACCTTCATACCCAAGTACAAGAGCCCGTCTCACTCGCGCCAGAACTCCCGGTCCAACTCCATACGGCTACCCATGACCCCAACCCGAGAGAATAGCTTCAGCTCGACCGGCGCCGGCGGTGTGGTTGGCCAAGGCACGCCCGAGTCCAGCCGGAAACCTTCTAGGTCGATACGTTCTAGGTCGAACTCGGCCCTGGGCGCCGCGGCGCTGATGCCGGGCATTGTGGCGGGCAGCATCGGCGCCGCGGGATGGTCACCGATAGACAGGGGCGCCGACTGGCAACAGTTTCCTCCCGTGAAACCAACACCCTCGCCGCTAGCAGCCGCTTCGCCCTCGAAACCACCAGAGGAGGGCTCATCATGACACTGAAGTGTTCGTGAAGTTCACAGGCGAAAATACAGGTGTTTGGATTTGGGAAGTTAATCACGTGACTTGGCTTGTTGTAACCTTTTTTCTGGTGGCCGGATATCTCGATAGACAACACCGGTAGTAATGCATACCCTAGGGCTTTGTGAGGGCAATCTCAACCCCTTATTCTGTGTGTCCTGCTTATATGATCCCTGGTATGATATTTGTGAACTTATACTGGACCTCAAGGCCCCCCGAGAGCTCTTGGAGGCTACAACGATCTACAGCGAGGTCTACCAATAGTGGTTCAATGAGTGGCAGAGAACATAGGCAGGGAATCAGTAGGGCATGACTGGGAAGGGCTACGAAAGTTGCGAGAACCACGAAGATCATAAGACAGACTTACACAGAGATATAGGGTATCAGAGGGCTAACAAGGCTTTCTGTGATAATTCCCCTCTCTCTCTCCCCCCTCCCCCCTATTTCTTAATTTTCTTGGTTACTCATTTATTTATCAATGAGGAGCACTATTGATACTACCTAAGTAAATTAAGCCACTAGGTAGCGCTTCAAACGAGCTTTATAGTTCCCTACGTCTGTCTACCAGAGTGAGAGGGGCGATAAGCTTATCGGAGGGAATAGTCGCGTCTGTCTTTTATTATTCCCAAACAACAACCCCCCCCCCCCTTTCGCCAGTACAAGTACACTTCCCAATGTGGTCGTCGCTCCTCGACTGCATCGATCTTGATGGGTAACTGAGCCTTGAAAGGGTAGGCCCCTGGGTCTCGAGGCTATCCAGCTGGGAAGGACTCCGCAGCGCCAAGCTCCCTGCATTCCCAGAACACGTGTTGTTCACCGAAGTGTATGGTGCGAGGCGGCAACCCGTTCCTGAAAGACCCAGCCATGGGTGTTGATGTGAGTATTCGATACATTATCCTCCCACGATCGGTACTCTGCGACGTTGCAGGTAATGTATTCGGTATTGAAAGGGGCCCGCCCACCTTCATGGACAGGGCCCAGCCCGTCTACACATAGCTTTAACGGATCCTCTGGTAACACGGGAGCCTTGTTTCGGAAAAAGCCATCGTTGCAGCCTCGCGAGGCGGTGGCGGATATCGCGCAGAGAGACCCGGGGTAAACCTTGGCCATCATGGCTGCCTCCTGAAGCCAGTCCACACCGTCCCCATCCTGGATGATGCAGAGGGACTCGATCCACAGATATCGGACTCCAATGCGCCGGGTCAACTCAATGGCATCGCGGAACGTCTGAGTAGGAGCCATGAGCTCGATGCCCTCTTGGAAGGATGCCATTGTTTCCATCAGTAGGCGGAGGGGTTGAGGCTTGCCCCAACAATGGCCCAGAGTTATACATTCACCTCTTGGGCATTCGGCTGCCGTGATGACCGGTATGCCCACGTCCGCCGATGTCCAGCAGGCGTGTGAGGTGCCATGACACCCTTGCCATTAGCTGAGCAGAATCGATCGTGCCGGTGGTGGAACAGCAGTCTGGTGTGATTTGATGCAGGAGTCCAGCCAGCGTGCAACCTGCTCGAAAATCCTATCGGAGGTGTTGCCTGACGAGCATAGCGGGGCCCCCATGCAGGAACAGTTGCGGTTGGTCCCGGTGCCTGCTGGCAGACACGTGTGTTCTCTGAGCCAGAAAAGAGCCCGAACGGCCGGTATAAATGGCAGAAAGGTACGGGCTCGGACGAGAAGAGCTCTTGGGCTTCTTCGACGACATAAATAGAAAGATAGAATGCCTTCTGCTCAGGATCAAAGATTGAGATTGAAAGGCTTGCGATGAGACGTCACCCGTGTTCCTGGCCTGGGGCTTCCAGTGCGTCACGAACTTTCTTTTTCATCCGTGTCCACACCAGACAGCATACCTGACATGCAAGCTCGGCAGAAGCCTTAAGTCTGCCCTCGGAAGCGTGATGGTCCACCCAAAATTTCCCGTCTTCTCAGATATAGCCCGCCCGTTTCTTTTCCGGCTGCTGAGACACTCCGAACAGGTTCTGCAAATCATGGCTGGAACTTTTGGAAAAGCCGACGCCTCTACCCGAGATCAGGAGGGGACGCCAGCTTGATGCGCTTGAGAGGGAAAGACTCGGGACTGGGCTTCTCTCACACAATACGTCCCGTCTGATGCCTGGCTGACCGCAAAGGACGAGGCAAGCCGCTCAGAGTGTGATTCGGCTCGACTAAAACGTGGAAGGGGAGAAGGGGGATCCCGAGATTTCTGATGTGAGGTGTGAAAGAACTGCAAAAAGGTGGTAAGAATGCAATGGTCTGTACCGTATGAAAGCATCAAAGCCTGGCATCTCGGGCAGGACTCAACAGCTGAAGCCATGTGCTCATGCGACAGGCCTCCCATGTGTGGAGCCTGAGACTGCTTATACTTGTCTTTTCATTATTCTGCAGCTGAGGCATGGGGCTGCTCAATGGCAGTTGTCGAGTTCGGTGAAATTGCATCAGATTATGGAGCTATCCACGACGCTCCCGCTGGATGAATGCTTCTAAGCTGGGCAGATCACCCGATCCGATCCGAAGAGACCAAAACGTCAGCGTTATGAAGGAATATTGCTAGTGCTTGCTGAGGGTAGGCTGTACGCAAGCACACCTTCGCAATCTGAGATGGGTTGGATTTAATGTATAGGATGTGGTAATCTGTAATATTGCCTTATAGGTTTGTGCCAATTGTTTCCATTGCAGCATGAAAAAGCTGTACGGAATGAACTGGTGAGTGAGATAAGAGGATCTTATGTGATGAAATGTCGGAGACAAAGTTGTATTGCGGGACAGGCGAGGTGTTGATTCTGTAAAGCAAGTTGTCAGTATGCAAGGACAAATCACCATACTGACACTAGTTGTGGTACATAAATACTAACTTGGTTGCAGAAGAACATCAATTGATATTTAAGTCGGAAGAGTGTGGGTCAGGACTGCATCCTGCAAAGCTAGACAAGACCTAGATTCCCCAGATTTCCTGCAGCATGCTCACCTGAACTGAGTTTGGCTGCTGTGGTCTCACCTAAGGCGAGGGTACTTTCTAGGAAATAAGGACTCATTGGAAGGCTGTGCTCCGCTGAGGGCCTTGAAAAGTGAATTTATTTGCCCAGTTTTCCCATCTTCTTGGTGAGGTCAGCGACAGCGCGTTGCATCTCCTGCTTCTCCTGCATCTGCTTTTCAGAGCAAAGGCGGCATTTGTCGTAGGGCTGGAGTCGAGGGATTTTGGCCTTACAGACAATGCAATCCTTGGCCCCATGAATGAAGATGCCCGAAGAAGAGCTGCCCGAAGAAGACATAATGGCTATTTGTCCAAGGACTTTCTGGCAAATTTGGTTTTGGTGGTTCGTACCCAGGGGAGCAGTGATCAGATTGATCAGCTTTGGCGAGAAATGAGGCTGTCTCAATTTCGAGGCAAGGGATATTCTCATTTATATGTCCATAGCCACAAGCAAAGATGCAGGAACTTTGCTAAAACAATTGAGTTGTGTTGGGTTAGCACGCGTCCATATGATGTGAAAGCAGCATTGTTAGTTGAATTCTAGTAAATGACCTTCGGGATCACTAGCTATTGTATGACCCAAGGCGGACGGACACCTTTGCTCTATGTTAACTCAAGATCAAGGAACAAGATCGTAGGGTAACAATTTGATTGTCTGCGTTCAAGAGAACGGAAGCACAATACATGCACTTTTTGAAAGAAAGAAAGCATATTTCAATAACTTCACAAAGCACTAAGCCAGATCAGATTCGCTACTGCATTTGGCTAATTAGACACTATGTACTTGACTAATGAATCATGCACCATATCTATACCTAGGTACTCGTGGCGCGGGTTTTCTTATCAAACAATATCAAAGGAGACCATACTATAGACAGGCATTCTTCAAGAGCACAGGGTGCTACCGGAATAGAGTTGTCACCACTTGAGATCCTTGCACTAAGTATAGTGGTGAAACTACTATCCTGTAGCGTCTAGATGGCCAAGCTCCACGAGCGGTTCTATGGCAAGCTCAGAGTGAACATAACTGGAGGATGAATCACCACTGAAGAATATAAATATACTCTAGGCAGCGTATTAAGCTGCCCTGGGAATGATTGGCCCTGCGCCCTGGAGTCAATATTCCGAGATCTCAGCGAAAAGCGGCTGCCATCTTGAAGCTTGATCAGTGAAGCGATGTGATTTCCACATAATTCATCAAGACAAAACATCCTTCCCGGTTCAGATTCCGTATCACATTATGCTTCATCAACCGGACCTTCTCAGGGTAGGCACGCGCCATAATATTCACGCGCAACATATTTCATAGACCTGTGGAAGTGCTAGTAGGGTCTTCAGAAAGTACGTACGGTTGTCTGCCATTTCAGTAATCTAGCTAGCAAAAACAACACGGTTATACATCCGTGGCGGGGTAGTGAATACCGTCAGTGAATGATAACGACGATATATTGACATCTTCACTGATGAATCACGTGAACCCTGGCCGCTGCCACAAGACCCGACTGTTTTCTCATTCATAAGCCAACTAGGTCGTATGCTCCTAATGCCTATAATCCTTCACCACATTCTAATTACCCTAGAAACCGGAATTTACTGAGGGTTCTTCGCCATATACTCCTTAACCTTGCCAAGAAAGTTCGTAGCGAACTGCGAATCCACAAACTCCTCAATATGAGTGATCTTGTCGCCCGTTTCATTGAAATCAAGGAAAAAGACATATTCATTCTTGTAGTCCGCAACAGGCGAATCTCCCACACCCGATGCGTACATGGCGAGACAGTGGTTGTTGGGGTCGTTCACGATCTTGTGGATGTCGACCTAGTCAACGATAGATAGTCAGCCAAGGAACTTTTAATGTGCTTGGTATAACTATATTGACGTACGTGGAACTTCCTCATGATCTTCTGTAGGGGCTGAAAGAACTCTCGGTACTCGGCATTGGTCTTGGAGGGACGGCCAAGTGATCGTGGCAGGATACCATGGACGCACTCGTCTGCACGCACGCGCAAGACGGCGTCAGCGGTGTATTCATTGTAGCCTTCAAAAAGGGCCTTCGCTGTTTCGACCTGCTTCTCGGCGAGTGTAGACATTGTGAAAATTTTATTGATGACTTTTCAATGAATCCTGAGGGCTGTGGAAGGATGGATGTGATGGTAGCGGGTTTGTGCCTGTTGAGGAGCATTCATCTATTCCGATCGGGAACATCCTCTCCTTTATATTGTCGATTATCTCTCTTCTCTCAGTAACTGTCCTCTGTAGGATCTCCGTGTCCATGCAGTAGCTTAAGCGGAATTTGTCATCGTTCACGATCCACCGATCCATGAATCCTTCAATCCCACAATTCATTCCCCCTCTCTTCCAACTCCCAAATACAATTTATATCTACCAAACTATCAATCATAGTCTGTAAAGAATTCAACAGGAGTCGAAATGATCCTATATGATGTCATTGGACGTGTTGGCTTCTTTGCTAATCAATCTAGACTTTAGACCACATGCGTGTGCCTTCAGGTAGATGTCCTAGTTATTCGGCCAATGATTCTGATCAGCTACGATAAGTCTAGACTCTTCTGATATACTATTACGTTGAATGCAATACATTGGAATTCGGGGAAGGAGGTCACGGCTGCGCTCCGTGCTCGCTCTGGTACTTATGTTACACCATGTAAAGTGTAGAGGCTGAGAAGAGTGCGGCCTCAGAAGTTTGAAAGACCTGAATTTCCAAGATAATCGAGCCGAGGTATTGTCTTCGGTGGTAAATTATTGCAACTGAACGAGATATTTGCAGCATTCAAACTCCACGGATAAGTCGAAAAACACTAGATGTAGATGTATATGGAAGGTTCTAGACGGAAACATGGAAGGAAAGCCGCGTTGAGAGTAGAAGCTGGAGATGTAAAGAAAATTTGACTGAGGAAGCACTTGAATCGGTTATTTTGAACTGCAAAAATGAAGCCCGCACCTGGATTCGAACACAGGGACCTTCTCATAAGTACGGACACAGTCTTGTACGAGTGAGACGCTCTACCTCTAAGCCATGCGGGCTACCAGATTGAGGGCAAGACGGTTATCAGTCCCTATGAAGCTAAGTTAGAGAGTAAGGGTAAGGGGGGGGAAAAAGAAATCAAAAACAAGCCCGCACCTGGATTCGAACACAGGGACCTTCTCATAAGTACGGACACAGTCTTGTACGAGTGAGACGCTCTACCTCTAAGCCATGCGGGCTGCCAGTTTGAGGGTAGGGTTGCTATCAGTCCCTATAAAGCTGAGTAATGGAGGGAGGATCAGAGGAGGGGAAGAAAAAAAAAAAGAATCTGAGACAAGCCCGCACCTGGATTCGAACACAGGGACCTTCTCATGAGTACAGACACAGTCTTGTACGAGTGAGACGCTCTACCTCTAAGCCATGCGGGCTACCAAGTTAGAGTATAATGGCTACCTGTCCTCTATAAATCTAAGTAATGGAGCAAGGGTTAGAGGAAAAAAGAAATCAAGAAGGAGCCCGCGCCTGGATTCGAACACAGGGATCTTCTCATGAGTACAGACACAATCTTGTACGAGTGAGACGCTTTTCCACTAAGCTACGCGGGCTTTCTCTCAGTTGGGAGAGAAATTACATCCTACCATCATATCCTCATGTTCAGATGTTGCTCCGAATTGGCTGAGGACTGGGGCACTTGGTACATTGATGGCAGATCGAGCCCCACAGATCGTCAATGATTGGATGAATTGAAGGAATGAAGGAATGAGCGGAGGAGCCTGGAAAGACAGTAAGGGCGTAAGCAATCAGGGATAGTGGTGCTCATTAAGCCTAGATTAGTGGCTGGAAAGATGTGTGTCTTCTATAAGCAAGCACCTGCGTGCCACGTGAGTTGCATACCTCAGCTTGTGCCAACCTACACGTACTTGTCTGTCCCTACCCTATGGTGAACCTCATTGAAGTGGTCATCAGACCTGGGCAACTTCATGTCATGGCTTCATTGAAAGAGGCACCGTCTTATCTTGCTTTTGCCTTGGTTCTTCGCATTTTGCCTTTTTAATGCACGAAATCAATGACTGGGGAGGCTTGTAGATGGAAGGACGTTGGGTGCGGATCGGTGCCAGCTGGCAGCCAGCTGGTGCACACCTATGTTTTCATAGTCCGAATGTAAAGGCATGCACTAGTCCACGGGTGTCCAACCAAAGTTCTGCTGTAAAAGAATCACACACTGACTCTGGTTTCTGTAATATAGCCTGTGGTCATGTACAGCAATTCGGTATAGTTGGTTCTAATTTTCACTAGACTTGCATTTCTCTTGTTGCTAGACGCAAGCCATAACACACTAGACGAATTCCTAAACCCCCCCTTTTTTGGGGGGGGCCTGGAGCCAATTTCAACATATAGTTAACGTCTTCGGGACACAGCGAGACTCTTACCAATCTCTAGATTTTTTGGACATTATCAAGAGGTACTGTGCTCTTGATAGAACAGGTTGAGGCTGATACCGATCTGACATGCCGCTGCCTTCCAGAGAACAGATCTTCACAACGGTAGATACACTGCAGCAGAACGCGGGGGAAATAGTGAGGAAAGAATATTTTTGAGCTATCAGTCTAACCCCATCGTTTCTATATCATCGCTCTCACTGTCAAGAGTCCAGCCGAGACAACTAGGCTCGGTGGCTAGCCGCGATCATGATTCTCTGCCACTCCGAGGCAATATCGTCTTCAGCATAGTCATCCTTCATCATGTCCATGTAACCACGTGGATCGGTATCTTTGGTCACAATAGCCAAGCATCGGCCTGTTTAATTTCCATGTCAACAACACGTTTGTGATTGATCCGGATGCGCATTGCCTTGACAAAAGGAAGTAGATCTAATAAGACAAGGATGGCCCTCTTACCGTTCAGAAGTCTGTCTGAGGCGATGTGGAGTACCGCCTCTCCAGCATTCTCGGGGTCCGCCCAGATGACTCCCTTTTCGGTGAGCCTGTCCTGGTTGGCTTGCGGGATGGCCGGAGTCCGGACGTACCAGGGTGCCAGCAGGTTCACCCGGATACCGTTCTTGTGAGCGGTGCGACGAAGACTCATGGTGAAGCCACGGATTCCATTCTTGGTCGCGCAGTAGATGGGAGTGCCAGGTTGGTCGCAGTAGCCGGCAATACTGCTCATCATGATGATGCAGCGATCGTGGTCATCGTCATCTGGCTGACGAGCCAAGTAGTGCATACCAAGCTTAGTAGTATACATGCAACCGACGAGGTTAGTCCTCAAGATCTTCAGATCGGGTTCAATCGGCTCGCCGTCAAACTCGCTGTCTGCAAGTAGGTTAATTTCATGGCTTAGACAGAACACATTAGCATGCGAGGTAACGGTGACTACTCACCATCCCAATAGATAGGGTCGCGGCCTGAGATGCCGGCATTGGCGATCACAACATCGAGTCGGTGGTTCGGTGCGCGGTCGATGGCAGTTTTGAAGAGCTGCAGTTGGTCCTCCCAGTGCATGACATTGCACTTGACAAAGACGCACTTGTCTCCAAGCGAGGCAGCCACTTGTGACCCACGTTCCTCTTGCTGGTCACCGATCGTCACGAAGGCACCAGCGGCAACAAAAGCTCTGGCCATGGCCTCACCCATACCAGAAGCACCTCCAGTGATCACCACTGCCTTGCCCTTTACCTTCTTAGGATCATATCCGGCACCCTTCTTCAGAATATACTCGCCGTTGTAGAGTGGAACTGAAACCATTTTGGATGACTGGGTTCGGGTTTTTGTTTAGATGTAAGAATGCACAAGAGGAACTTAGAGGAGCAAGGAACAACTTTCAAGGCGATGAGTTACTAGCATCACTTTATATCTTGCAAGATAAGGTCATCTTATACTAAGACTATTGCTCGCACATACCACATATGCCTGTTCTCTGTGCCGCCAGCCTGATTTAGGTCGATGATGACACATCATCTGAGATTTCAGACTTGGAATAGAGGAATAAGGGATCTTTCATTGACCAACCATCAAGAGTAAGTCGATATTCTGGCTGTGGGTCAGAGGATTGAGGGACGACTCTTCTATGAAGGACTTTTGCCCGCTCACTGGCGACCTCTTATGTGAGGCAATACTCCTGGATTGACGAGATGCAGGATTTCTCTGCTCGCGGTATTGAAGAAATCATCATGCATATGTGCTTAGAAGTTCAAATTAATGAACAAGAGGTATGTCCATATCCCCATATGTAAATAGTGGGCCAGCCTGATCAAATCCAGAAATGACATCACTTATTCCGTCCGTACCCATTACTTGAACAAGCAAGCGGTCAAGGATCGATGGCTCAAGAAGAGGAGCAGGTGGGAATTGCAGGATTATGGGATCAGGGTTCTCTTCGGACATATCCCCACCTCGAACCAGGCGGGGCATAGCCTAATGCATACTACCTATCCAATAACACAGGATTGCAGGATCAGCCATGAGTATAGGATGACCAATCGACTTAACATTGCCGGCCCCCCAAGGTTGTGCTCTGTAGGCGTCTCTGAGACATAATCCAGAGAAGAATTGGAGGTCCAAGCGTGGATAGTCCTACAAATACCCCTCAGAGTCAGCAATGGCTTCGTAATAACACGTCTTGAGCCTACTTTGGGGCATCATCCAATCTTGCCACATCATTGCCTGGTCAAGGGCCCTACAAGCTATCATCAACACCATCATGAAGAATTTCACAGCAATAAGTGTGTTTCTGTCTTCGTGCATATTCGCTACCTCTGTCTTGTCACTTCCGAACCACCGCAGTTCAGCCTCAGTCTCTGCAGGTCCAGTCGTTCAGCACTTTCAATTCGGCTACGAAGCGGAGATTGAAAACCTGGTCATTCGGCCCAACGGAAACATCCTCTTCACAGAACCGACTCCTGCCGCAGAAGTGTGGGAGATCAACCCGTCCATCAGCAATGGCTCGGCGCAGTTAATCGCCCACCTCGAGGGTGCGACGGCAGCCCTTGGGATCGTCGAATTTCAGGCCGACGTCTACGCCGTTACGGCTGGGAATCTTACGAGCGGTCCTGCTGGTGTTCAGGGTACCTTTGCCGTCTACATTCTGGATTTCACTGCATCGACCGGGGTCACAGTCAGCAAGCTCGTCGATGTACCGCAAGCTCACTTTCTCAACAAGCTGGCGGTTTTGGATCCCCCTTACTCGGACACGATCCTGGCAGTAGACGCGCAAGGTAGCACCATCTACGCCATTGATGTCAGTTCTGGCTCTGTCACCTCGGTGCTCGCGGACAACACCACCATGTCCGCGCCCTCTGGTGGTTTCCCAGTCGGAGTCAATGGAATCCAGCGCGCAGGTGACTACATTTACTACACAAACAGCGGAAGAGGCCTGTTCTGTCGGGTATCAATCAACGATGCCTATGGCACTGCCGCAGGTCCTTATGAGATCGTGGCGAATATTTCTGCCTCACTGATGTTGCCCGACGACTTTGCCCTGTTGTCCGACGGCGATGCTTTCATTTCCGGGTCGAACCAGGTTGTCTATGTAGACACTGATGGCACATTTTATACGATTGCAGGGGGAGTGGATGACACCGAGCTTGCCGGAGTAACATCTGCCGCCTTTGGTCTGGGGAGTAATTCTAGCATACTGTACTTAACCACGTCTGGCACGATTTCGAAGCCTGCCACCATTTTATATGAAGAGCCCGGGAAAGTTGCGGCTATCGAAATCTCGGGCCTTTGAGTAGCTTCTTCAGTTCACATAACATCAAGGGGCTCAATCATATAATCAAATACTTACACAGTCCTCGTTGTCTGTTCGTTTTTTGGGGTTATGTGTACTATGGTCGCCATGTCTCCCAAGGTCACTTTTGAGTCGAGTCTTGCTGCCGGAGTCATAAAGTCAAACTAAACAAGGCTCAAAAGGCGCTAGCTCAAAGAGCCTGGATCAATGATTCCGAAAGGGTCAGGAGTTTTCGACTAAAACAATTCAATCCGAATTTCTCTCAAGTGCTCAAAAGATGATGAAGATTTTGCATAAACTAACAGCTCCTAAGATCAACCTTTTGGTTTCCACAAATATAGTCAAATCTGCAAGTCTTTGCTCCAACTCTTTGCCTCTTGAACGGAAAGAAAAACAAAGAAGAAAAAGGTCTAGCCTCTCCTTACAAGATACAAGTCGCCCTCCACCCACAGAACATCCACCCAGGTTCCTATACTTTGATCGCCGCCCCGTGAATGTGATTCTTGACTGTCCCGTCTCCCGACTCGTAAGGGGGGACTCGCTCCAGAAAGAGCCAAGGCCGGCCGTCACGGTACACAACATCATGGGTAGCTTTGACATCCTTCGCAAGAACCGTGCGATGGACGCCATATCTGTCTTCAGCAATGCAGCTCATCCATGGCGAGCGGGCCACGGAATCCGTTGGCTGAGGCACCAAGCAGATGGACAGCTTGGCCAATCCTGACGAAGGGTGGATCGACAGGCGCACGTGGTGAGGTAGCATCGCTCGGATGAGCTTACCAAACCCTTCAGATCGTGCCATCATCCGGAGGGCCAGCTTGGCCATCTCGCGGCGATATTGCTTGCGGCTGGCGCAGTTGCTGCGGTAGGAAGTTTTCACCATGTCGGCCTCGAGGAATGACTTGAAGCCAACATATGTCAGACGCGAGTCATCGTCTTCCTCCACCAGACGACGAATGTCCTCTTCGCGCTTGGAATATTGATCCTTGATCAGGTCGCGACATTTTCCGATAGTGGCAAAAAAGGCCTCCTCTGTGACTTGGCCCTCGTCCATATAGCCGAGCAGCTGCATCGGGTATACCACCTTGATGTTCTTTTGGAAGCCGTAAGTGGCGACCATGTTATGGACCGCTTTGCCATACTCCCAGACCTCCTCATCGCTGATCAAGAGCAGGTCTGACAGCCGTAGGACGATTGTCAGCACTACTCCTTTAGAATCCAAGGGGGGCTCACGAGCAGAATTTCCACTTACCTCCGAAGGCAGCTCCATCGGTGGCAATCACAGCTTCAGCGCCGAGGTGGTAGACCTTTCGAATGTCCTCACACATCTGGTTCAGGCGAACGAGGCCTAGATACTCTGCGAGGTCCGGAAGTGTGCCTAGCACCTTTTCCGGGTTTGGCTAAAGCCGAAATCATGTTAGTGGTCACTTTGATACAAATCACACCCGGCCGCGATGCTGAACATAGTGGGTAAAGGAAGGCGTCACTGGTGACAAATTTGACTCCGATAGGGTTACAAATACCGCTCACTCACAGATTTGAAAGGGTAGGCTGGTAGACACATCTTCACAGACTCTCCCTTTTCGATCCAGTGCATCACATGTTCCTTGAATGTGGTCCTGCCAGGCCAATAAGTCTGGCCTTGACCAGCGTCATCGCCGGGCCTCCAGAAGTAGGCTGACAAAACGTCCAAGACCTTCTCAGCGGTTTCATCCATCTTCACGCCGAGGTAGTTTGTGGTGACATCCTGTGGTTGCAGTACTGCAATCGATGGTCAGTCTCAATCTTTGGGAACCCACTGCCTGGCCTCCACCAAAGAGCATACTCACCATCAAGTTTTTCGGATGTTGAGATCTTGAAAGACTTGAAACTCGCGGCCAAAATCTGCTCGTATTCCAACACCTCGGCCAGAAGTGTCTCGTCGAACCCTCCTGGGGGAATTGGTAGATACTCCATATCCATGTAAGCGTTTCTGAACGCATGGGCCACAGGGCGGATGGGATTCTCCATTTGAGTGTCTGTTGGAGTATTTTTGGGGAAAACAAATGGTGATTCTGAGTATGGAATCCTGACGACTATGACTGAATATGCGGTCTTCGTATTGATATGCTGGACTTATAGCAGATTTGCTCTTCTTATACTCATTCATCACGTAGGCTATATTTTGGCCTGGTCACTTTCGACCCGTCGGCCGAAGCCGTTTCGTCCCTATCCTAGGAGACCCCGGTACACTACGCCTCAACTAGAAGCCGTACGATAGTCATGTTCATGAGTCCCTCATTCCTTCGTCCTGCATAATCCTTCTGGACTCTTTCTCGCGCTGAGTGGCAATGGCCGCACTCGGAGACCCTAGCCATGTTACTACAACAGAGTGAGTTCAAGGTTCTTCAGCCACTGTAAAGGTGCCCCACATGCCGAGACCTTTGCAGATCCTTCATCCTTCTCGTAAGACACAACCATTGTTCGCGACCTCGTGTGTGTACTTTTGCAGTTGCATGTGATGTCCTTGAAGTCGGCCTCGGAGAAACATGTTTGATCTCTCATTGTGAGTGTCCACTGAGCCCTATTGAATGCTCCGATTGGGGCTGTGACTACTTTCAAAGGTGTGTGTAGTATGGTACTAAATCCTGAATGCCTTTCCTAGATTGGCACTTCCCATCACGATATGTAATACGGATTGCATGATCTCGCAATGTTTCCAAAAGCATGATCATGGTACATTGAAATTTGAACCGTATATCCCACCTAAGCATGTTGTGGGTCCAGAGCGAAACATACACGCAGTTGACTCTATGATATTATGTCTGGAGAGATATTTCCCAGCCTCAAATCATCACAATAGAGGTTGGATTGGATTAGAAGAGCCATGCCAGGTCTAATGAGCACATAGAAGAACAGTAACATATTGCAACAGTAGAAATCTGCTCTGTCCAACCCCGGAGGTTTCTCTCTCTCTCTCTCTTTCCTTCTTCTTTTTCTTTGAGGGGGGGGGGGGGTTTCTGCTCTCTTTCCTCTCCGCCACATCGTCATTTCCACCGCCCCCCTCACCATGTCATGTGAACGATCCTGCATAAGGCGGGAGCCTCGTTACCTACTTCAGTAACTCACCCCAGCCACATCGCCACGCCATTTTGAAACCCCTTCACATCAATCGCCCAATAGGACCTGCAGCACGCTACATCAAAGCCTCCTCGATCTTCCGCATGATGGGTCTAGACCTGCCGTTAGAGTACCTCCGTATCCGCGTGCAGCTCTTGTTCGCCAAATGCTGGTTCCGCGCCGTCGTCCTGCTGAAGTAGGCGCCGCACCGGTCGCAGTAGCACTTGGGAGCGGCGGCTGAGCGTTCCCGTCGGTGGCGCCGCAGGTTGCTCAAAGAGGAGAAGACGCGCCCGTTGCAGCCGTGGTCCCAACATACGGGCTTGTCATCCACCTGGTCCGACGGACTGCCGTTGCCGGTGCTGGGGCTGCAGGGGCTGCAGGGGGATTCAGCATCTGGGGCGGCTAGATCTTGGTCCAGCTCGGGTACATCGATGTTCAGGTCAATGTCGAAGGTTCCCATCAGGATTCCGTCTGACAGTATAGGGTACTGCGTCAACTCTGTGTTGTCTAGAAGGCTGGGGTCCAACTGCTGGTGCTGCTGTTCACCCAGCACTAGGTCCGCGCTCCCCGAGCATTCAGAAGCGTCCGCCCACAACTGGAACTCGTCGAGACCGTAGGGGCCGGTGGTGTTGATCTGTCCAGGCTGCACCGTCGCCGGGGCTGCTTCAAGCTCTCCAAAAATGTTCTGGGCCACATCTGGATATGCTGCAGAGATTTGCGTCTGTCCCTGCAGGAGCTCGAGCGAGCCATGGTGATCCATCACATCTGTGACAGACCCTGATAGCGCGGCAGGAGATTGTTCGATGACAGGATCGAAGAATATGTCATTGTAACCGTGCCTTGAGATCGTCTCGGAAAACGGCATCGGCAGCGGATACTGACTGGAGGTCGTGCTCCTTCGACGCAAAGTCAGCACATGGAGTCTTTACGACAGACGGCACAGATTCAAGTAAGCAGAACTTGAGATTCGTAGTATGCTCACACCGGCCTACGCCGTAAGGGAAGCATGACTTACTCCCCAAGACAGGCACTACACCGTCTCTGTCCTGACGCTGTCGAATCCATTGCAAGTTGATTGCCCCTTTTGTTGATAGGATCCTTTTTGTAAACCATAGGTAGAAACACTACAAGCAGGGTGAGGAAGGGTTAAATCGAATGTGCTACCCGGCCTTGTATTTGGGGCAGGCTTATATCTGGAGTGATTACTATTTGATATAACTGGCTATGCGTGTGCTTTTAGTCCAGCCTCTGCCCACAGTAAAATCATGCATTCTTGATATCGCCATTTCTTGAAACATCTCAACGGCTTGGGTCACGATCCTAAGTCTCTAGACTTAGGATCTAGCATAGGTCTCTGCGAGACCCTCAGCCCTCTTTGTATATGTACCCTAGGCTATGTGTATATTTTCAAAACTCTATATTCTGACGAGCGCCGCCCCGATCGGCAAATCGGCTGCTGCAGATGTGGCAAGAGATGTCAGGACATCCAGTAGGATTATCCCCACCGGCACTTGCAACTGGGAGGCGGATGAGGCGGAAAGCCCCTTTGGTACTCGTAAGCAGCCTTGACCTCGCAGTGGGGCATGAGGCCTTTCTCGCGATGTACGGTGTACGATGCGGTTAGTAGCACTCGGTGCCCAGGCGCACTGTGCAGCGTGAAGGCAGGGGCAGGTCGAGAAGGAGGCTTGCAGTAGGCAACCTGTCAAGCCGGAGTACCTTGCTGGCCTACGCAATCCTTTGGATCAACATCGCCTCAACAAAAAGGACCCGGCGCTGCCCGGACATTCCCAAAGAGAGGGGGGGGGGGGTGTCGAGTCCTGCCCAAACGGGATCGCACGTGTTTTGAGTACAGTCTTTTCACATGTCCCTGTCGCACGAGGGCTTTTAGGACAAGGCTGTCCAATGTGACTGCATAGCCCCAGCGGTGCAACCGAAAGGACATGCATGAAAGGATCTGGAGATACGTGTATCGAGACCTCGCAGCCTGGTACGTACGGGTGTGTGGAAAATTGTCACACCGACATTCTTGTGGGAGCAGCACTTATTCATCGCGATTTCAAGCCTCGACCAAAGGAACCTTATAAGCCATGTCACCACGGATCTGCTTTCCATCATTACTAAGGCACGTACGTTTCCTTTCACGAGTTGAGGCTGATATAAGATTCGGATTTATCTTGCACACCTGACACATTGCTGTACGGTCGAGCTGGCGCGGCGTCCAGGTAAAGGGTACTTGCAAGAGAGATGTCATGGCCGGCAGCCCGGACCAGACCTCCCCCGTAGGATTCTCTCCCATGAAAGCCTTGTGCAGTGTTAGAGCTGCCTAAAGTGTCCCCTAGTGCAGGGCAACCTTGTAATAAAATCAAAAATTAAAAATTAAAAATCCACCAAAAAAAACTGACATGTTTGTGGGACGTGTTCCCATCACAGAGGTCTGTAGGAGCCTCCCCGTGTCCCATATTCAAGCTGGACGTTGGTACAGGGTAGATCTCCTGTTGATGCCCAGACGCGCAACTGACGGCTCACCAAGCGGCGGGCGGGCTAGCCCCCCGGTCTGCGTCTTACTGCTGCACCTTCGACAGACGCAAGGGCTCGGATCTGGGGGTGGACGGGTTGGGCTGTCGAGCACTACTGTAGGGGGCCACCGCAAAGCCACCTGCGCAATCCACACTTGCGTAAGCAGCACGTGTTGACGCAGATCCGCGCCTTTTTGGGGGCACGCTGGCCTTTTGGTGAAGCCATCCCCACGTCCCGAAGGCTGAGCACCTACGGCAGATCCCCACAGGATAGATCCCCATAGTCTCGGCCCGCGTAAAGTTTCTCCAATGGGTCGGAATTTCCCCCCTGCCACGAACCGAGGGCTTTCTAGTCGGAGATAGTTGGGGGGATACGTGGTGGTCAGGTGAGGTCAGGTGACAGGTCATAGCGACAGGATCCGGAGCCCGGGGCGGACGACATCATCCTGAACGTACAAACGGGGGGCATGGTTCTAGAGTGTCATCGCATTGACATGATCTCTCTGTGAAGCTCAAGTGGGATGATCCCTCGCAGGCGCCAAAGGCGCCCGCGATGCACGGTCAGCACGCGCCTTACTCAGAACAGTCAGGCCCTGCATGCGCCGTAGTATTCGACCCAAACCCTTCTGCGCTCCGTCGACTATCCTTGGCTCTTGACTCCTCATCACGTCAGACGATGCCGTTACGATCATCATTCGACTCCCTGGGCTGGAATCCCTCCCCCTCCTCACCAATTGTCAGTCTGGTCATCTGATCTCCCCTCCCCCCGACAGTCCTCATGTTCCCTGCCTACTGTGCCTCATACCCGCATCCCGGAGCTGCGGGAAGAGGCTGCTCCCACCGCCCTCCCGGACCTTGGGGGGAACCCGTTCAGTCCTCGTGTACCGGCGCGAACTTGGACATCTTCCTCAGCTTCAGGCCGTACTTCATGAAGAAGAAGGGCACCGGCAGAGCCAGGCAGGAGATCCCACCGAGAACACTGGCCGCCGGTCCGACGCCCATGTTGAGGAACATGGGCCTGGCCGCAAGGGGGAGGCCGCAGGCCAGTAGTGACCGAAGGAAGGTATTCGACGCCATGGCGCTGGCGGCAAAGGGCCCGTACGTGTCCACCAGGAAGTTGAGGCACTGCTGGAAGACAATGTTGAACCCTGCACCGATGAACCCAGCGGCGACCACGGGGCTGGCCCACGGGTACCGGGGTGCTGCGGTCCAGCCGAACCAGAAGAGCCCGATGGAGAATAGGAAGCCTCCGATAATCATTGGGGGCAGTCTTGCTTCCGGAACGGCCCGACCCTTGTTCCTGCAAGCGGAGAATTAGCACCGGCAGAAGAGGAGATGCCTCGGAGGGAACCTGGTGCTGCCAAGAAGCTTACACGTCACTTCCTGGCATGGCGACAGCCGTCGGAGGGAATGCCGTGGGTAGGGGGCTCGACACTTACTTGGCCATGGCACGGATGTAGAACGGCTGGTTCAGGATATTGACGAGCATGGCGCACAGAACCCCGACAAACAAGCCTATGAATGGTAGTTCGGCGACCACCAGGCCCCACTTGCGCTGTTCGTAGAAAACGATCGGGAAGACTTCCAAGGTGAGGAAGAGCAGGCCATAGACGAAAGAGGCGTAGATGGCAATGCACATCAGCATCGGCTCGGTGCTGGAGATGATCAGCCCCGTGCTTCTGGAGCCTGGAGAGCCAGAGCCACCCAAGGGTAGAAGGCCTAGTTGGGGGGGGGGGGTGGGGTGGGGCCTACTTACAAGAACATGCGCATGGGCCGCGTGAGGTACTTGGTCAGGACGTTCTGGACACTAATCTTCTCGTGCTCCTGCGGGTGCCAGTATCTCTCGTCGCCCGTCGTCTTGCGCATCTGCTTGGCTCTCCGCTTGAGAAGGACGGGAGGGTAGGTCTCTGGCATGTCCAAGAGCGCCAGCAAGAAGACCGCGAAGACCATGATGGCCAGCATATACTCGGTCCAGCGCCACCCCAGGTGAGGGTTGACGACGATGGCCGCGCCGATGAGGGGGGCCACACAAGGCCCTCCCACCACACACATGGCAAGAAAAGCCATGGCCACGCCACGGGTCTTGGGCGGGTAGAAGTCCCCGAGTGCTGCCGAGACGTTGCTGATGGGCGCGGAGCCAAAGATGCCTCCCACCAATCGCGTGGCGTAGATGGTTGCAACATTTTTGCTGACCGCGGTGCCGATGCTGAAGAGGCCCAGGACGAAGACGGCCGGCAGGATGGACCACCTTCGGCCATATACCTCGCTGATGGGTGCCCATATGAGCGGTCCCAGGGCGAAACCTGCCGTCGAAGCCTTGTCAGTCCATGTTAGGATGCACACCCGCGAGGAGATCCCCGACTTACCTAGGACGAAAAGAGAGAGCATCAACACCGTCGCCTCATGGCTGATGCCGAAAACCTGCTCGATCACAGTCTCGGCTGGTGTGACGATGGACGACCCAACGGAGCCGAGGAATGCGATGAGGCCCAGCTCGAACGTCAGCCAGGCCCTGTAGGCCGAGCTCCAGTTCTTTGGGTTCGCAGGGTCGCCGTCCTCGAACTTCACTAGGAACGCCTCCTTGTCATCTGGTTTCTCTGCACTGCCGTTGTTGTCGGACGGGGCTGAGGGGTCATGCTGCTGCTTCTCGAGGTCCGGCATGTTGCTAGCACCCGTGTCTCTCTGGGACTGTTGTTCGACGGTCAGGAGGTTGCCTGATGATGATGTGTGGTGTGCATCGATGGATGGGCGTGCAGGCCCACTCCCCTCGCTGCTGGAGGTTCGCTCTTCCTTCGTTTGTTCCATGGTGGCCAAGTCTTGCTTGTACGAGTCGTTGTCTGCTGGCACCCGACTGCGAACAAGGGCTTGTCTGTCGGCTCGCTTGTTTGATATACTTCCCTCCGGTTTTCCTGGTTTAAGGGGCACATGTCCGTCGCAGCTCCTTAGTAATGTCGGTCAAACAAATTTCCCAGCGGCACCTATTCATAAGCCAGCTCCTGAAATCTCGGACTGGCACCCTGATGATCATACCCAACGGAGTGGGAAGCCGCCCTCTCACGAAACTGCACAGTGTCAGATCGCACGCACCCACAGGCTCGCACATCTGCCGTGAATAGCCTCAAAGTGGTATAGTGTCGGCCGACTTCTGCACCCCACAGAGGCCAGATGGGGGCACTGGGCGCATGGGCAAGGGTCCCGGCAAGTCTTGTACATATACTTACCCGAATGCATCCGGGCCGAGAATGTATCTCGTCCTCTTCAGGGTTCAGGCTCTAGCTCAAGGCGGTTAGGCGGCGGCCGACGTGAGACCTGCATCCTTCTTTCTTCTTCCCTTGTCTCATCCTCTCGTTGTGGGGTGAGGTCATCTGACGAGCACAGGATGTCACGGCTGCGGCTGTGGCGTAAGCAGGCAGGGAGACAAAGCTGAGCTCCGGCCACCGGGACCTCTGGAAGCACCTGAGGGGGCTGGCGCCGCATCCCATCTCCAAGGTTGGGACAGCGTCGGCCGACAGCGAATTGCTCAATGTCGCCACGCCCCGTCCTGTCACGTCACATCACGGTTGAGCCTCATGAGGTTATACCACAACACGCAACGCTGAACACTGTGTGCGCCCAGCGTGCCAGCCAGCCAGCCAGCCAGCCAGCCAGCCAGCCAGCCAGCCATCTCTTCCCGGGACGGAACTGGTCCCTCCAACACCGTGGTCCTACCGGCCAGGACGCAGGATGGCACCAGGAGTCGAACGTGCCACCCGGGTCTGCGGCACCTGCAAAAGCCGCAAGAAGGGCTGCGACAAACTACTCCCCAGCTGCGGCTACTGCTCGAGCAGAGGTCTCCGGTGCTGCTATGATCTCGATTCCCGGGAGACCAACTCGTCCCCGAGCAGCAGCGGATACTCACCGACTTCTCCGCTTGCGTCAGGACCATGGCTTGGGATGCCGGCCGTGGGCCCTGGCCTGCAGTTGCACCTCGACCCCTCGAGGCCAGAGATGCTGGACAGCGCCCTGGACACCTTGGTCGGCCGTGCCCTGCGGTCTCAGGGCCTCGCCCTGCCGGAGCTCTGTGGTCGGTACTTCTCGTCTTTCCACAAGTCCCTCCCCGTCATCTCGCCGTCGCTGCTGCAGGAGATCGTCGCGGAAACTGGAGATGGGCTCCCACCGGCGGGGACATCCGTCCTCGTGCTCGCCATGTGTCTCATCCTCCTTCGTCCCTCTGCTGTGGATACGGGCGACGTTACCGGGGAGCACATGGTCACCCCGGAGGCGCTCTACGTCACCGTCAAGACAGCTTTCGCGCACGTCCAGGCCCTGATACCCGCCAGCACTCGTCTCGTCCAGGCCGGCCTCCTGCTCTCGGTATTCGAGTGCCAGTCCGGCCGTGTCCAGGCAGCTTATCTATCGATAGGCACGGCCGTACGGATGAGCCACGCCCTGGGTCTCGATGGCGACCTGAAAGTCCGCGCCAAGCCATGCCTGAAGGACCTGGAGGGGTGGAACGTATGGTGGGGCGTCGTGATACTGGAAAGGTGGTTATACCTCCTGCTTGATCGAGAGCACTCGGTCAATGTGACGCTATCTTTTCAAGACTGACTTGCCGATGACCCGACAGGCTCATCTCATTCGCAGCGGCCGACGGGACCCGTCTTCCGGAGTCGCAGTATCCTCACCAATCCGCACCTTTGCCCCTTGACCTCGTGCATTCCCGCACCGCCATACCGGACACCAGTACAGCGGGCGAAGTCTCGGTACAACTGATCCTGCAGCCCGCAGGTATAAGCAACTTCGGACGACAGGCACAGGCGGCGTCCTTTCTGGACTACTTCCAGCAAATCAGCGCGCTGCCCGTGGCTACGGAGACCAAGATTACAGAGCTGAGGTTGCTCGACCGAGAGATCCAGGCCTTCTTATCCGTGAACATGAGTGAAAGTGCAGATCGGCCAGGGCAGAGGGACGGGCCGCAATGCGGAGCTATCGCGATCGCCGTACGGTATGACCACCCTCAGAGGACCAACGGGCTTCTCGTTGTTTCTTCATATTCCGCCCCACCCCCCCGCCCCCGCCCCCTTCTCCTTGCCGGGAACTCATCTGATCAGAACTTGGACAGGTCTCTCTTCATCCTGCACAGCTACATCCTAGCCTCCCCGTTGCCGGCGTCCATGCGACACGCCGAAGCGGAGCTGAGAGACGACTCTAATGCTGCACTGGAGACGATCGCCAAGATCACGGCTGACGCGGCAAGGCACCACATCGAAAACCTGACCAAGGAGGATATGGATGCACTTCCGTCTTGCTGCTTCCATAATTTTGGTTCTGCGATACATCAGCTGACTAAAGGGCAGTATCATGATGTATTGCCGTCGGGGCAGAGCTCCGCTGATGATGGCGTCAACTCCTTAAATGACATGGAGAGCATACTGTCCAGGAGGTGGAAACGTGGGGTCAGCATGAGGTTATAATCTGTCAAGAACGCCAGGACAGGGAGAGGACAGACACCGTAGTCGAGATGTGTCGAGTCTAGTCTGGATTCAACGGCCATCGTGCCGGCTTCCAAACTGCAGCTACATGTGTGGACAACCTTCAGCTTGCAGCGTACCCCCAGCCCTAAATGCACCTTCGAGAAGGACAGATAATAATGATAAGAATTTACCTGGAAGAGCATTACAATGGGGTGGCCCCCAGGTGGATATCAAGTTTGCAACTGCCATGGAAAGTCGTTAGTTTATTTATATCGTTACTTTTGAACCTTATCACGACATGACCCACTCCAGCATTGCAAAACCTCGATGGTGATCCTGTGGATCTTCCCTGCCGCGAACGTCCAGAAACTGTGGCATGGCGTTTGAGAAGACTCGAGGTATAGGGGGGGAAACAACGTCTTCAGGTCGTGCTTCGAGAGACGATAGGTCCAAAAGGGGGTTGGGTAGTGAATGTGAACCACACATCTGCACTAGGGGGGCTAGTGCGGAGGGGCAGTCATTGCGTACCTTCACCAGGCCCTGAGGACGGCCCCTTATTGGCTCCAGCCCCTCTGTTCTGTTAAAAACCCCACTCCTCGCTTCCCGTCTAGACCAACCTGCTCCCAGAAAAATCTCGGCCTCGAGTTCTTCCTCTTCCGTTGCGCTGCCTCTCGGAATCAGCAACATCAATATTCCATCCTCCGCGCGCCTATTGCCCCGATTCGCGTCCAGGTACGTTTCACTGTCACCTTCACAAAAACCATCCACCTGCCTTCATCACAGCAACAAGTCGTTGCCCGTCTGCCGACCTGCTATTCCGTCGCATCTGACGCATAGCGGCATGGCATCTCTTAACCTACGTATACTTGTTGCGGGCTTCCATAGTTCTCCACAGCCTTTTCAATTCACAGTGTTGTCGTCCTCAAAGCGTCTCCGGTTGACATGTGCACTAACCACTTCAAGGTCATCATTGTCCCTTCTGAACATCAAGTGCGCTCAATACATAGGTACATCGCAAGTGAACTGCCAGCCGGGCGCTCAGAGTCCCGGCGTGTATATTAGTGCTGGCATCAGCCATGGATGTTGTCAAAGATATGAGAGCGGCGTGACGTGACCTTTCCAAAACACCAGAGCCAGGGCTTTTTGGCACCACTCCAACTTGGCACCACCCCAACTCGACGACAGTCCAGGACCTTTCACGTCGTCATCTGCATCCACCCCTTGAGCTCAGCTACCCCAGGAACAAGATGGCAACAATGGATAAGGACCCAGCGGTGCCCAAGGTGGAGGCAGTTGCTGAGGACATTTCCATGGATAATGGACAGCCCCGACAGCCCCGACAACCCCAACAACAATACCATTCTCATGCCATCGTCGGAGAAACCCATACTGCCTCCTTTCCGGGAGACAGCGAACTCGAAGCGACCCCCCAGCAGCCTGACCCACCGACGCCACCACAGCGCGCACGCCCAGACGTTGCCGCGGAAGACCTGCAGCTGGGCAGCCATGGTGACGACCAGATACAGCAGCTGCAGCTTGCGGCGCAGATGTCTCAAGCCCTGCAGGGAGTGGTCGGTAGCTCTGCTGCTTCTGAGGACAACCACTACGGGTCTCAACAGGCAGCCGATCTCGAGGGCCTCCACCAGCTGCAGGACGAGCAGACGGACTCGGAGATGCACAGCCGGGAGCACAGTCTCCCTGAAGCCCACGTCCTGGCCGAGGTCTCAGCAGACAACATACAGCCGAGCGTACAGCGGGAGCTCCAGCAGACTCTGCAGCAGGTCATACAGCATGTCGAAACACGACAAGATTCTCAACCGCATCACGCGACCCAGCCACCCTACCCCCCGCAAACCCATGCGCAGTACCCGGACGCTTCGCAACAGCCCACCCTCGCTCCAGCTATCTCCGTTGGTGGAACACAGTCGCAGTATACACTCGGGGATATGGCGGCACCTCGGAAACGATCCAAGGTGAGCCGAGCCTGTGACGAGTGCCGCAGGAAGAAGGTCAAGTGTGACAATGCCACCGAGAACGGCGACGGGGCCTGTTCAAACTGCCGTCGTTCCAATGTCCGATGTATGTTTAGTCGCGTCCCTCAGAAGAGGGGTCCCAGTAAAGGCTACATCAAGGAGCTGGCCGACCGCATCAACTCCATTGAAGGCAAGCTTGGGGGTCAGAGCGTGGCTGAGGCCTTAGCTGGGGAGCTCGTGTCCAGAGGGGGCCTCGGGGAAGCTTATGCGCCTTCTGCACAGGGGGAGGATACCCGTAAGCGACCTTTTGCTCAGATATCTGGCGCCACCTTCCCGACTCCCGCGCCGACTCGACACCCTGCCTGGTCTTCCGAATATCGACCTGTCGTTCCACACCGGCCATCATACTCGGCCAACGGACTTGCCCTCAAGCCCATCCTGCCTCAGGAAAGCATCAGCACGCCTCAGATTCGACCTCCTGATGTCGATGGCGCGGCGCCCAACCGCCAGGTTCCCCAGCCCACTGCTGTGGTTTCGGGCATTGAGGCGAGCGTCTACGAAGCGTGAGTTCTGCTGCTCGGACGTTTGTGCTCGATCCTTGACTGATACTTATCGCTACCATAGATACCTGAACGTGGCCCACCATGTCCTACCGTTTCTTCCCAGCTCAAGGGAGGCTATGAGTACACGCCTTACTCACTGCAGCATCACCCTACAGAATGCCTTCACCGAGGCACTCAACTCCACAATGGGATCTTTTGCCGCTGTTCATAATGTCCACGGCCGTCTCGTCACTGCAAACCGCCTGCTTGCGGATTTTGATGCCGAGGGCGGAAAGCATGGACAGGTCTCAGACCTCGTCTACCTACAATGCCTCATCCTCATGATCATCAACGTCGACAATTTTGGGACTTCCTCTTTGTCTCGGGAGCATGAAGGGCCGGCCAAGATCTCACTGCTCGGTCGAGCTGCTGGCCTGGCATACGCGATGGGTATAGCACACGAGGCCATGACTCTGGATGCCGTGGCAGATGATGAGTCAGACCAGTGCGTCCGGGTTCGCAGTTGGTGGACGCTTGTTGTACTGGATCGATGGAATGCCATATCGACAGCTACGCCTCTGGTCATCTCCGGCGACGCAGTCGTTCTGCCACACAACCTGAAGCCAATCCTCGGAGAAGCCAATTACCGTTTTACCTGTAAGTCTATTGCGGCATCATAATCTGATCCGCCTATGCTCTAACACTCTTGATAGTGCTGGCATACATCATGGGGCACTGGTCGCCGGCATCGGTTACCGCCCCTCTGAACTCAACGCCAGGTACCGGTGCCAGGGCTTCAGCCACCTTCCATCTGAATATGGAAATGTGGCGTGCTCACTTTCCTGGCGATATCCCGCCTAGCGTGGAGCCCGTCCTCCACCTCTCGTATTGGCACTGCCGACTGCTCGCCTTCTTGTTCATGCCTTCAGCCTTGATCACAGACGTCACCTGGGCCGTCAGGGAATCGGTCCGCCTCCTTACCTCACACACGCAGATGGTTAGCCCGCTGAACCACCACTTCACATCTTTGACCACGCTCTGCCTCATAGAGATGAAAAAGAGCGAGAGGTCACGCGAAGAGGCCACCCAGCTGCTCAGTAACCTCCTCGATGCCAGTATCGCCCCTTCGGCGTGGGACGAGTCGATCCGCGCCAGGATCCGCGACGCCCTGCGCCCGCCGACGGGCACCGCCGCCGAAGCCGCGGTGAGCCAGAACCTTCAACAACTCGCGGATCTCGCGACTGCCACCGGGATGCCGGGGGCGGCTACCAACAACGCGGCTCCTGCTCCCGCCTCCGACGCAACCGCTCCTGCGGATAGGCCCGAGGACGAGCCGAAGTTCCGCACGAGCGACAACTATGAAGACCTTGGGTTCGACCCACGACCGCTACTACGCGCTGGTTATCTCAATGCCGTTGCCCAGCTTTCCTATTAGGGAGAGGAGACCCTCGGCATGCAGGATATAGTCATGCCCGAGGATCCGAGTCATGGGAGGCCGATATCGTTGAAGTTGTTGGAAATCCGTGACCTTGTGCTAGGAAGGCAAGGTCTGCACCGTCCGGTGAGGGGAATTACCCTAAGGCAGGGGTCATAGTTGTATCACAAGTTTAGGGGAGGATGTAGCAACCTGTGCCGCCAGGCGGTACGTGTGCGCTCCTGTTTCCTCGTTCCGCTCAGGTGGGCGGGTACAGCACAACCCGCGCGCAATCCGCACGATTTGAGCGCCGAATTACTACTGCTGAGTAGTGTGTCTGTCCAATCAGGTCCAGCTTCACGACACCATACGCATGCCGACGACATTCGTGTCGTTGATGCTTTTTGAATCCGGTAGTTCAGAACCAGGCCACTGCCGGCACGGCCCGGTGCCTCCACCACCCCCCCTTCCCCCCCGCCGAGAAAGCGACCTGTCCAGATCTGTTTGCAGCTGTCGTCATCTTCCTGACCCGACGCCTTGTCCTTGTGAAGGTTCGGCTTCGTAGTACGGCAAGAAGCATCTCGCTTCCGCAGTAGTCCGTCCCACGTCCATCCCACATCCAACGAGACTTGGGCCCCCGATTGCAGGAACCCATCGACTGAGTTGAGGTCTCTTTGAGGCTGCTTTCATAGGTAGGAAGGGAATGCCCGATCCGCAAAAGGGGGGGGGGGGGAGGTTGGTGTTAGGGTATTGGGTGCATAGTAGGGCGAACTTCTAGAGAGTAACGCCGTGTTGGATAGACCTAGGAAGGGAACTGCCTCTCAGGCATCTAGAGACATCGCGGCCGGGAATGCTGCCCATTGATCGGATCCCCGGACCACCCCCCTTTCACGGAGCCAAACCGATTCGGCACCTGGACGCCTTTGATGGCCGTCTTGGACTCTGGATGTGACCGTTGGGCATGGGGTGGTGAAGGGTCGCCGGCATCATCCTCCCTCAGTCACCATCAGGCACGAGCATTGCCGTGCTAACCAACGCGGGTAGACAAGGTGGCAGAGCGCTTTGCTTAGTGCCATGGCTCGACGGCAACACGCAGCCAGCCTCGCCGGGCAGAGAGATCGCTGCATCCAGCTTGGTGGGGGGAGGGGGGAGGGGGGAGGCGCCGGGAGGATGCGAGGCTCAGCAGAAAAAACGGTGGTAACGAACAAACACACGGCAGTCCTCACCCATCTGTTTCGAGAACCCTCCTGTCCCGACGACCACATCTGCCTGTCTCCACGCGCCCGCCCGCCCGCCCGCGGAGGGGGTGCCTCTCACATCTCCTCTCGAGCCTGCCACTGCTGACTATACAAGCGACCGCCCCCCTCCCCCCTCCCCCCCCCGAGCGGCCGACCTCTTTCATGCTTTTCAGCCCATCCACGGGACACATTCGGCTTCCAACAGACTTTCTTTGCCCGCCCCCCCCCCCCCTCCCACCTCCGCGGGCTTAGAAACTGGAACCTCCCTCCAGCCCCAGAGTGCCAACACACCACCGTGTCCACACCACGAACCTCAAGGGGGGAAAAAAAGAACACAGAGTCCGGGGCTCCGCCCCAGAGCGCTCCGCCGGGGGTTCCACCTCCGAAACAAGCTCGGGAGATGTCCATCCCGACCCACCCCCCGCTCTCTCCCTCTCTCGCCTGGGACCCACACCGGTGGCCCCCACCCCATCCTCTCCCTCCCCACCCCCCAAGCAGCAGCAGCAACCCCCGCGTGACCGACCCCCGATGCCAGGAAATCACGATCGTCCCCGGGCCTCGATCGTGACCCCCACGGCTTCCAGGCAGAGAGGATTCCAAGAACAAGACGACCGGATCCTCCGAATCGACGCAGTCGCTCCTCCTTCAATGTGCCTGCTGCCCATGCGTGACCTGGGATGAGGTGGCTGTGGGCACAGCGGGGGGGGGGGGGCACCCTGGGCAATCGGCCACCCGCCGGCCGGGCCACCCATACCATTTGGACCATTCTCCCAGGACCGTGCCGGCCTGGAGCTCAAGCTCACGCTCACGCTCACACCCCATCCCAAGCACAATCCCCCAGAGACGACCCAGCCGGGCGAGGCGCGCGCGGGGGAGGGGGGAGGGGGGTGCAAACCAAAGCACCTCGTGTAACCTGTCGGTGGACCATCCTTCCCTCGAGGGTGGAGACGCCCCCCCCCCCACCTCGTGGGCTTTGGAATCCCACTCACCCCCCCCCCCCCCAAAACAACGATAACGTCATTCCGACCCGGTGAGACGGGGCCGACGTCCTGCAGGTCGAGAGCGAGTTCCTCGATGGCAGGCTGTCTGTCTGTCTGTCTGTCTGTCTGTCTGTCTGCCCGTCTGCCCGCCGCGCGGGCGGCGAATACCCGATATCTGTGTCATTCTGATGAAGGGAGAAGGAGGAACAAGAAGGAGCGGTCCTCTCTCGGAATCAATGCTCAGGAGATCAAGACCCATATCCTCGTTGTTAGCACCTGACAGCCTAGTGGTTCTGGCCGTATGACAGCCAAGTGGGTGCGCAGTACGCTGCAGCGGTGCTGACAGCAAATCCGTGAGCTGCAGGTACAGACTTCGGCCCTGCATGCAGGGCCTGCATGATACCTAGCAACGGCCATGTAGGAACGTAGATGGTTGAGCTGTACGGAACAAGATGTAATTTAAATTTATTTTTTTTTAAATTCGTATTTCGTATCTACCGAATGACCTAGTAGATGCAGATTTAGTGTTTATCCAAGTGGTGCTACCTACGCGGATGATCCAGCTCTAATCTATACCCAAGATTCATGCCTTCTATATATCGTTCGTGAGAAGCGATCGCGCTTCATTCCGGCGCTCCTTTGCTATGCTGTATCGCACTGAGGAGCCAGAAGGGGAGTATTTCCCTTCCCCCAAAGCGGAATGCCATATATCGTCAGACATTATGAGACGAATAAGACCGCCGCATGCGGATGGTCAGGTTATTCGAGAGATGACAGGACAAACTCGGCTGCGAGATTGCTGCCGTTCGATTGCAGCTGCCCTCCGTGTTGCCGAGGCTCAATGTAGCCTGTCGGAAAAGTAGTCCATCCCAACTCCACAGCTGTTACTCGGGCGACTCCCACAGAGCCGTGGGAAGCCGGTCCTCGAAGGATCCGGCTCCGGACCAGTCCTGGAAGCTTGACAGGGGCCTATTGCCCAAACGGTCAACGCCCAAAGCTTGCCCTATGATGTGTTCCAGAAATTGGGGACGTTGGCGTCCGGCACAAGAGGGAGGCCAGCGTAGTCCAGCTCGCCCTCACGCATCTGCCAGAATATGGGATCATCCTGAACGAACCCAGACATTTCCTGCGTGGTGATTGCAGCAGCGATAGACGGATCCTCGGCGACCAGGGAAACAGTAGAGTCGTAGAACTTATCACCATCTAGTTCCTTGTTGATCTTGTTGAAATCGAAATCACTGCTGCTCAAGCCCACAGAGGCAGCGAGATTCTCCTGGGATGGCGTGAAGCTGAATCCAGTGCTCGAGGTGTTGGTGCGGCTGAAGGTTCCCATGCGGTCGTAGTCGTCTGTCACCGAGGGGACGAGGTCCTCAACTTCCGAGACCTCGCCCGATGTCATCGCAGAGGGTTGGTCGAAGCCGCCAAAGCTCGGGGCCTGGCTATAACTTGAGGGAGCAAAGTTTCCCACGTCCTTGGAGTCGAAGCCGAGACCGTATTGGCCCCAATCGACAGATGCAGCGCTCAGCCCGGCACTGACAATCGGCTGCTCCAGGTCGTCCATGTTTCCGAACATATCGAAGCCGCTGCTCGGGAACGAGGGCCAGCCCTGGACAGAAGAAAGGTCCAGGGGAGGTAGTGATGTGCTCGATTGCGCGAGGGAGGACGCCCCGGTCATCAGCGGCGAAGCAGTTTCTGATTTTGTCAGGCGCTGGTCCTGTGCCTGTGGCATGCTTCCGGCGTCAGCGCTCGAGGGGCTGTCGGCCAGGTCCTCCACGGAACGATTGCAGATGCTACCAGCGCTCTGGGTCGAATGGTCGCGGGTGAGTTGGTACGGGCCGGATGTCTGGTGAGGCTTCGCATGCTTATAGGTAGGTTTGTGATGACCATGCTCGTCGAACTGCAGCATCCCGTCCGATGTTTGGGTGCTTGCGCGCGATCGACGGTTCCGGGCGAGTTTCGAGGGCTTGGTGTTGGAGCTCGAGCTCGTCTCCTGGTCCGAGTCGGACTCGGGAACGGTGTCGAGATGGGGCTGCTCCTTCTTGTGCGAACAAGTGCACCGCCCTCCGTGGTTGCAACAGCAGCTATCCCGATGACCCTCGAGGGTGGGCTGCAGGTGTACACACTTGCTGGTCTTTTCGCCGCAGTCACACTTTACGTGGGCCGACTTGGAGCGGCGCATCGACCGACAATGTTGGCATTGTGAGACTGGCCGGCCCTTCTTGTTGATGTGCTGCAGAGGGCGGTCTGGAAATAAGGAGCGTCAGCGAGAGGCCTTGCGCGTGGTCACGCTTCCCGATTGGGACGCATGCATGCTGAGGAATGGAATGACGGCATCGCATCGCCGCGGCTGCAGGCGCGGCTGCAGAAGGGACGACAGGGGTGATGCGCGATTATTGCTCACCTGCATGAGTGCAGTTGCTGACCCTGTGTCCTCTCACACAGGATTCACAAGCCCACTTCTCGCCGTCTATTATCATATTGAGCGGCGCGTGCGTGAATGCGAATGGCGAAACGTGGCAAGACCGTGTGGGAGGTGAGGATGCGCTAGGAGGGCCCCAGAGGTCGCGATTCGGCAGGACCAGAGTAGGGTCGCGAGGTCGCGAATTTCGAAGGGGGGGGGGGTCCTCAGGGTGGATGTGGTGGGGCCCAGGGCCGGCACCTGCAAGGAGCGTGGACCGCGAGATGACGATGGGAACTCACCGAGGTTCCCAGGGGGGGGGGGGCGGACCGGGCTCGGAACCTGGCTCGTGAATCGAAGGTGGGTGTCGAGTGCCGGGGACTCGAGAGTAGGGAAGCGAAGGCCAAAATAGAACAAGAGAAGGAGATTGGTATCGAAACTAAAGAAACATTTGACTGGGTATCTGGCTCAAAAGACGAAATGAGTGTTTTTCTTTTTCAGTTACCGAGACTCCAGAGGATGCAAACGCCTGTAGAGAGAGGGAGAGAGAAACAAAAGGCACAATCAACAATATGATTGAGTGGAGATTTGTCTTTGCCGGTGGTGTTTTTTTTTTTTTTTTTTTTGTTTTTTGTGTGTTTTGGTCTTTGGTCGGTTTTGCTGTTGTTTTCCCGATGGTCTCTGAGAAGGGGCCGGAGAGCGCTGGCGGGTGTTAATTCAAGATCGACGGCCGATCCTGGTGTGTCGCAGATTTCTCAATCAGCCCCAGCCGCAGTGAGCAGTGGAAAGGCTGTGGCGGTCGCTGAGAATGTTGGACCAGAGCGGGTGTTACGGGTTATGAGTACGGATGGTGATGGGCGGCGGATCTCATCGAAGGTATTTGGAAGGAGGTTGTAGTAGGATCCGCCCGCCGCAGTATGGGGATGTGGGCTCGGCTGGAGTTGGTGCTTGGATGTCGACGTCGATGCCAATGTCAGGAAGTCAGGGTTTCGGTGGCCCAGACAGAAGAAGCCAGGCGAGGCAGAGGCAGGTTTGACGGCCTGGTCTGACTTGACGGTAGGCACCCTTAGCTCCGCTTTTCGGTCCGAACTGGTAGGTGGATGCGGTGCGAGTCGGTGCGGGTCGATGCGAATCGATGCGAATCGCGAGGGAAGTCCCAGCGTGTGTGGCCAGGGTGCCTGACGTTCGAGTTGTCGCAGGGCCGCGGGATGCAGGTGCAGGGTTCCCCCGAGGTACGAGGAACTACTGTACGTATCCTGTTCGAGTATGCCGCGGGGGTTTTTTTTTCTCGGGGTGTCTCGAGAGACCCTGGTCGGGGCGGTGCGCTGGGCCCTCCTTGGCGATGATGAAGATCGCTGCACCAAGTACCTCCCACACCCTTGTCGCAGACTCGACCTCTTGTTCTTTCCTCCTTCTTTCTTTTCCTCTCTCGCTCTCTTCTTCTTCCCAGACGGGAGGCGCCAAGGTGTGTCGATATCCCGGTTTGGTAGGGTAGGATAGTCTCGGGTGAGCAGGCCAGAGGTGGGACAGTGAGTGAGTGGTTCAGTCCGGGAACGTGGGACGGGCCAACAGTTAGACTGTTTTCGGCAGAAGAAAGTCTTGGAGGCACGGCCCAGGGGATTGGGAATTTGGGGTTGTAGGCAGGAGATAGTGGTAGCGTTATAAGGCTGAGTGAGGTAACGAGATTTGGTAAGCCAGGACCGAGAACAGGTACGGCTCGTAAAAACAGAGGTCCTTCCTCGCAAGGCAGCCTTGTGGGCCACTACTGTTGTAGGGTAGAGGAGAGGAGTAAGAGGCTGGGAAGCGGAAGGTCTGTAGATAGGTAGATATACGGGAGGGGATGGTGGTGGTGGGTGTGGGTGGGAGGCGAAGGTGAAGCGTGAAGGCGATGGCGAGGGCGAGGGCGAAGGCCTGGGGGGGGGGGGGGAGAGGAGGGTTGAGGGAAGCCGTGGGTCGAGAGGCAAGGGGAAGGTCCTCTGACGTTGACCCAACGCCAACCAACGGGTGGTCGACTCAAAAAGCTGGTGAGACTAGGGGGAGGGGGCAGAGAGGTAAAAAGGTGAAAACATTGAGGGAGAGCGCGCGAGGGAGGAGGCGACGCCGAGGGCGGACCAGAGGGCGTTTTATCGTCACTCCAACCTGGGCAGTCTAGCCTTGGAGCATGGGAGCAACCAGACCAGACCAGACCAGACTGCAAAGAGAAGGGCAGCACCAGCAGCAGCCAGCCAGCCAGCCAGCCAGCCAGCCAGCCAGCCAGCCAGCCAGCAGCCGCCGCCGTGGGCACACCCGTATCGTACAGTACAGTCAGTACGGCTAGTGCCTAGTGCGTATGGGCTTGGGTGGGTTGCCGCCTTCGCCTTCCTCTTCCCCCTCCCAGGCAAGCAGAGCAACAGAGCAACCAAAAAGCCCAAGAGGGGGGGGGGGGGCACTGCAATGGCGAAGGCCTGTCTGTCTGCGGCTCCGGGGCAGGGCAGCTACAATCGAGATACATGGGAACTGTGAGGTGGTCGCGGCACAGGGCGAGGTACTGCCGAGGACCATGTCTCGCAAATGACGGCACGCGGTTGGCGGAAATGGGGTGGGAGCAGCGCTGGTGCCTTTTTTTGCTTTTTACTTTCTTCTTTTTCTGGGCCCTTTCCCCGGGCTGGGGGGTCTCCAGCCTGTTCGCTCCGGGCCCTGCCCACTGTAGCCAGCTATTAGCGGGTACGCCCGCCTGGCGCCCTGGCAGTATTGGTCGCTGTGTACCACAGCTCTAGTGGGAACATAGTGCGCGATTAGGCATCCCACCCCTGGGATCTCACCTGCAGTCACAGGGCCCTGTTCGCGACCCAGACCCGGACCGCCGGCCAATTTTTCAAGGTTCCAATGTCGCCAACGTTGCGTTTCTAGGCGAAAAACGGGGCGGCTTCTTCTCGAGGTGCAGCAGGTGGCAGCGGTGGCAGCGGTGGGACCCCCAAAACCCCCCTCCCCCATCCCCCTGCCCCCTCAGCGACGATTGACCCATCCATCCATCCGTCCATCCATCCATCCATCCATCCATCCATCTATCCATCCATACCATCCTGGCGCCCCTCTGCCGCGCCAATACTCAATCAGTCCTGGAAGCTGGCTGGCAGGCTATCTCGAAATGAACAGGGCTGGTCCGTGGCCATGTGGGCGCCATCCTCGCTCCGTCTCTCGCTCGTGGGGTCTAGGGTGCGCTGAGATTTGGTCCATCGCCGACGGAACCCAGTACGAGATGGGATTACCCTACTCTTAGGCGAACCACTCGCGGCTGGAGCGTCCCAGACTGCAGGGCTCCAGTAAGCATCACGATCTCATCTCGTGGCTGGGCCAGTGGGATCTCGTCCTCGGCGCGGGTCATGGGTGATCCTGATATAATTTGACATTTCCGGTACAGGCGCCCTCGGTGTCACCAGCGAGGCGCCGCTGCTGGTTGAGGTGTCACGGACCGCCAAACCTGGTCGCACATAGAGAGGGAGGACAGAGAGGGTCCCTCCAACCAGTTCTCGACCACCCGCCTCCTCCTTCTTCTATGGCTGCAGTCGACATCCGGCTCACAATGTCTACTGCTCTCTCACCCCGTGACATCCCCTGCGGTCTGCTGGGCCACCGACTCCACGTCATCGTCATCACGTCTCGATGGTACCAAGGCCTTCCCACCTTGGCGGCTGCTCACCTGGACTCCACCAGATCGGCTCAGGGCCCCGGGCAGCCTCACGATCTCTGATGTGCCCGAGCGGCAGCTTCTCGTTCTGGCCTGGCCTGCCGCGACGCCCCCCTCTGCTTACAGCAGGTCAGCCGGTGGGGGCTGCACGGGAACATCTCGATTCGCGATCATGAGTCTTGGAAACAGCCTCATCTGAACGGTGTTGCTGACTGATGGCCTCGCGGGGTCTCTGCCCCGGACCAAATTCCATCGTCGGCCGTGGACCCTCGACTCTCCGGTTATTGGAGGCGGAACCACAAGCCGTCGTTCTCCGCCCTCCAATCCATCCGATGCCCCGTCGCATGCTTGTTGAAGTCCTATGCATGAGCCTAACCAGATGAGATACAATTCGACTGCTGTGTCCTGCGCCATGCATTTCTAGTCAATGCAAATCTTGACCAACCTCGCCCAGGATGACTAGCTGTCGCAGCACCTCGCAACACGGGGCCTCTACAACCTCACACTGACCGCCCTTCTCCAGGCGGCCAGAGTCGCGTCCGCGTTTATTCATGTGTCGAGCTAAAACGGAGACTAGCAGGCAGTCAAGCCGCCCAGCCTGTCCGGCGACCCTGTATCCCTGCGATAGACCATTCTGCCAGCAATGCGTTGCCAAATCGTCGTGCTGCTCGAACCGTTCCGCGGGCCCTTGTCATGCCGGCCACGAGACATTGTATTCGTACCTTGTCCGGATCGGCATGCCGCCACGTTGAACAAGCTGCGGGTCACATCTGACTGCCGTACAAGCACAGGAGGGCCGATCCTTCGCGCCTTCACCTCCCGACGACAGTTTGGTCCTGGCAATACGGACGAGGCCCGTTTTGTGGGACGTAGGGACGTAGGGACGTAGGTCTTTGCTGGCGGAGGGATACCATTCGAAAGCGTTCTCAATGCCGTTGGCCAATCTCAAATATCCGAGGCTCACACAGAATCATCGGTGTACTCGCAACTTGTCGGTCGTTGAGGACGGTCACAGATAGCAGCAATACCCGTCAACTTGCTTATGTTCACAACCTGTCCCCATTTTTGGCATCCCGCTGGCGAGTATCGAACGACGGCCCGTCTCACGGAACGCGATAACATCCACTTCTCGAGGACACCGATCGCACGCTTTACTGCTGGCCAAACTTGGGGCCATTCTAAGGCCGTGCATATGCCCCTGTGGCAGGTGTTCTCGGTGCTGCCTGGTATTGTGATGGTTAGGGTTCTTCGGCGACACACCGAGATCCGATGCACATCATGAATACGCTCTCGATCCCAAACCCTGTACAGTATAGAGCCTAGGGGTCCATCCTCTACCTGCTCTACTCAGGGTCCTGTGGAAAAGCTGCAAGCCCGAATTCCAAATGTGAGGTTTCAGTCAGACCCCGAACGTCCAGGATCTCGTTCAACCGCATCTTCGGCATCCGATTGTCCGTCAAGAAAACAGGCCACCTACCGAGGCACGTCCAGCAAGCTTCGACATGTCATATTTCACTACGAAGTTCGATGAGACTCATTCCGTGGAAAATAAAGTTAAAAAAAAAAAAAGAGAAAATAAAAGATCAGCGCAGCGACGAGTATGGAAAGGTTGCAGTTATTTTCTGCAAACGACATGAAATCCCGAAGAATTGTGTAACGGCAGAGCAATCCATTCAAACAATCGAAACGACCGGGCCCGATGACTGAGGCCCCGGAGAAATAGTGATACGGATGGATCCCCAGTGAGGAACCCCCCTTGCCCAAGGAAGGATATAATCCCCGAACAGACGGGAAATGCCTGCCCTAGAGAAAGGGCCGAAAGGCTCCTGGTTGCGCCCAGCCAAATCTGGCAGGGCTGTGCCATCTATCATACTGTGTACGGACGTACAGTAGGGGCGAGTGGGCCCCACCACCAGGCGTCCTGCATCTCAGTCGCCAACAACGGGAAGCTTGGCCCTTAAAACACACCTGGGGGCCCGCGTCTGTTCGCCGGTACCGTTGCGACGAGGGACGAAGAAAGAAAAAATTTTCCTCCTCTCTGACTGTGTCCACTTGGCTTCGACCGATCGCCGCCGACGTCAGCAGGACGAGCCGCTCCAGGAGGACAAGTGGTACCTCGTCATCAGAACCCGAGGATGTCCCGGTCTGCCAGAAGGCGCAGCTTTTGCCTCCGAACTGTCCTGGTCCTCCCGGCGCATCGCCCCTACAACGTCTGGACGACGACACCAACCACGGGCGAGAAGGATCAAACATATTCCTAAACGAGGCGGCGAATAGGAACTCTCACCGTCGAATTGAGATATTTGATTGACGTCGATTGCATCCATTTCCCCAGATCTCTCCGCAAAAAGCGCGGCCCCCCCCCCCCTTGTAATGGGCCCGATTTCCCCAGACGACGTCCCGAGGTTTCCCGATCTCACCCCCTGAGCGCCCCAGACCTGCGCGATCCGAAGTCGTGTACGCGATGCTTTCTCTCGCGTGGGATTTTGCTCCATCTTTTGCAGCAAGTATTTCTATCTTTCGTATGACAGGTCATTATAATGGCCTGTGCTGGATTGGGGCGCTCTCGGGATTGCCAGGTCAGGCCTGACGCAGAAGGAAGCGCCTCAGGCCATGCAACGGGACTTTTGGTCAGGGGCGACATGACCTCGACCAAAGCGGCAGCGTCGTTACCCTTCTACGGGTTCAGCAACTAAGCTCCCTTCGTGACCCCATCGAACTCCCACGGTATCTCCTCGTTCGGCAATGGCGGATCATCACCTCTCGCGGCTGCCCTCTCGTGAGAGAGGACAGGCGTAGGGCCGCTCTTAAACTGACAGTGACCCTCGTTCCGACCGACTGAAGCTTGGGCGCATGTCGACACTCGGTGACGTCCGCGAGCGCGCCAGGCCTCGTCGCGCTTCTGCTTGTCCTGTCCGAAACCAGCTGGTATGACGGCTTCGTCGACGAGGCACGTCGCCGCAGCGTAGCTGTAACTCACCTACCTGCGCCCCCCCCCCCCCCGGCCCAGATCGATCACCACGCTCGCAATATGTCCCCCAAAGTCATCCATCAGCGCCGGGTTCTCCCCGCCCACCGCGGGCAAGACGTTACCACCATGCGTTCCTGCCATGCTGAAGTACGTCTTCACGGCCGCCACCCCATCGTCTGCCAGGTCTCGCCTCAGGCCCCTGCACACCTCCTGGGCCTTGTACGCCGGTCCCAATCCGCTCCCGCTGCTGAACATACCCGGGAAACCACCCTCCCTTTCCGTACACCATCTTAATGCCGACGTACCCGCTCCTCCCGAGCATCGCGCTCAGGGGGGCCTGTTGCGCGCGGCGAACCCAGTGCTGCACCTGCTTGGCCTTGCCCTCAGGCTACATAGACATCAGCCCGCCCGCCTGCGTATATGCTATGACCAGAGCGTCCTCCCCTTCCCCGGGCGTGAGCCGGAGAAGGCCGGACGCGGCGGCCGACCTCGAGGCCCCCTGAGGTACGCGAGGAGAAGGTCACTGCGGGGAGAACTCCGGCGGACTGCTTCCCCCCCCCCCCCCTCCCGGCTTCAGTCACTGTTCCCGCTGCCGCCGGTGCTGCTGCTGTGAGGTGAGGCGGCGGCGATTGGCGTGGATCACAGCCGCCAGTAAGGGGCGGGCCCGATGGTCGAGTCCGAGTGCAGGGGCGCGAGGCAATGCCGGTCATCCAGCCCGAAGCCCTGCACAAAGGTGTAGATATCGATAGCAGTTTGCTCGCAGGTGATCACTGGGGCTCCAAGCCATGGAGGGTATCCTCCGGAGTGCTCCCCTACAGCCAATGCAGCCTATTGTTTTCCCTAGGCGACAGCACCAAGCCGCCCTTACGGCACCAGGAGGGAGGGGTTTGCCCCCCGGTTCGGGCAGTCTGTGGCCTGGGGCTTGGGCTCGACGGCGGCGGGAATTATCTCTACAGTCGTTGGCGATCGGGGGGCTGGGTTCCCGCCCCGGAGGCGTGTAAGACGGGCGTTACCGGCATCGAGCTCGTAAAGGTGGGTGTGTGTGCGTGTGTGGCTGGCTGAAATAAGGTGTGGTTGCACAAAGATGATGACACAGGATCAGTGACCAGTGATCGCCACCAATTCAATCTCGAAGGCTTCCATGCCAGTTTCTGGAAGCCTGTTTGAGCCGCAGCATGCAGTTTGATATCCCCCTCACCTCCGCGTTCACACGCTGCGCCGCCGTCAGCAAGCAGCGGCAGCGGCAGCAGTAGCAACTTGCGTTTCGTAACCAATGAGAGGCTGTCCGTCCTCTGCAGACACGAGAGAGGGTTTTTTTTTTTTTTTTTTTTTTTCTTTCTTTTCTTTCTCTCTCTCTTCTTTTCTTCTCTGGGCGTAATACCGATGTCACCCTGCAACCTGCTCTCTCGTTCCGAGAGCGTTCCGAAAGGTTGACGGCGCAGGCTAGCATCGATCGTCAAGGTCATGAAGGATGCCAGGGACCGCTGATGAGTGACCCTTGCCAGAGATGGTATCTCTAGGCGAGCCATCAGCATGCCAATCAAGAGACATGTGCCACCTACATGACTTATCTCGTCAAGCTACATAGTACTATGGGCACTGCTTCCTTACTGGAGAGGGAAACCCGTCTTGTATCGCAGGGCTGACCAGAGAGCACCAGGGCAGCAGGGTGAGCCCCCCACGCCGATGAACGAACCCATGACCGAACCCATGACATCCTTCTTGGTGGGTCCGGCTCGAACGAGCTTGGGCCAAGCACCAAAACAAGGTGCACCGAATCAATTCATCCAAACGAAATTTCTCGCACCCGAAAAACTTCTCTCGCCTGCAGAAGGCCACCTTCAACCACACACACACACACCCCCGTCTCCCACGAGACCCAAGAACCTCCCCCTCGACCCCACGTGCGATCCTGTGCATGCATCGGGGGAGTTCAGCCTGATCTCGAGAAGCAGGCTTCCTTGCCACCCTGCATGCCGCAGCTCTCACCTCTCGTCCACCCACCGGGCCACCGGCTCGACCTCTTCTCCTGTGGAATCAACCCGGGCCAACCTGCCGTGCGACATGCTCGCGCCAGGGTCCGCGGCTTGATGGTAGATGTCGCGAGGCACTGACAGCACGTCTCAACCCAGGCGATGCAACCCAGGCGGCGCGGGAGCCGGGTTGCTGGTTTCTCGCCCGGTGCCAGGCCAGGTTCCGCGGAGGTGTTGTGCGGCGGGGGTTGGTCCTGACTGGCCACGCTGCGAGGCGGCTGTCAATTGGAGCTGTCCCTCGACCTTGACGGCGGGAGGGGCTTGGAGGAGCTGAGCAGCGAGTTCTGACGCCACAAGCGGGCACATGTCAGGCTCGGGCCAGGGCTGGAGTTTTGGATGGATGGCGGACCGCCCATGTCCTGTACACCAGCACCCAGACGTGGCGCCTGGTTGCGGTGACATGACCTAGACGGCCCCGCCCTC
The DNA here is from genome assembly GCA_026119935.1 of Endothia cerciana. NCBI lineage: Eukaryota > Fungi > Ascomycota > Sordariomycetes > Diaporthales > Cryphonectriaceae > Endothia > Endothia cerciana. The sequence goes on from JALRMH010000006.1 coordinate 67,866, forward strand.
CCCGGTCTGTCTCGGTTCATGGGAGCCATTGTTTTCTTTTTCAAAAGTGAAGAGGGCGGTCGGTCTGTTCAGGCCATGTCAGGGTCAGACAAGAGCCGAACCTCGGTAAGTTATGCCAGATATCACGTGTTCTACACGTGTATCGACGTCCACTGTTCCATTCCGCCATTGGCGTGGACGTTTTCGCACTGGCAGAGATTAAGAAAACAAAGACCCGTTGCTGGGCGCCTGGCTTCGAGAGATCGTCTTGATTCCTCCTTGAAAGTTTAGGAATCAGCTGAGGTTACATTTCTACCGTACGGTAACCCCGCCGCCTGTCACCCATACCCCTTTCTATGTGCTAGGCCCTCCAGCAGTATATACCTTATCTCCCCCAAGTCAATGGCCACCTGCGCGGTACGCGCTACTCATGAGGAGAGCTTCCTTTCGGGGCAGTCGACCACGCGCTATCGTAGGTGACGTCGGTGAGATAGCGTGCCCGGCCCACTCCTCACCGGCGAGGTTGCCGGTCCAGATTGGCATTAGCGACTTGGCGAGGCGGTCGTAGTGCGCTCCACCCGGTATGAAAGTGTGCAAGGCGTGCCAGCCAGCTGTGCAGTAGTCTCACTGTCCGGGTTGCCCTTAGATACCTAGCTCGCCTAGCGAGATGCCGTGCATGACCCTCGTGGCAGCAGGAGGAGCGCCCCCGTCCGCTTAGATCCCAACACGAATAGTAGTTGTCCTGGCAGCTGTACTGGGCCTCTTCTCTCGGGCTGGGCAGCTCACCCCCCCCCCCCATCGCTACACGTCATACGCACCTACTGCGCATAAGCCCGTCGGTCAGCGCATAATCACTTGTGCGCGGTGCTCAATGGGCCATGGCGAGATGCAAGCGTAGGCAGGAATGGCGCACCGGTCGAGAACCAGGGGGAGCTGCCTTCAGACAGGTTCCCGCCTGTCCCTTGCCCGCCCGACGTATTCCAGTGGTCTCGGCGACCAGGCTGTCCTTTGGGCCTTCGTTGTCGCCCCTGCAGGCGCCTGCATTGCTATCCCTCGTTGGTGCCTCACTCAAGAAGTAACCACAAGCTATTGGTATCGGATGACACCGACTTCGTATGCACGCCATCTAGACTGTGTCATGGTGAGGACCAGGGGCCTCCCCGACCAGGTCCCGCGCTGCCAACCCATGATATATGGCCGTGATATTCCTCGCGTGCGTTGGGGAAGGTTGCGACGGTGGGGAAGACATTGTGCCTGTAAACAGCTAGAAGAGACCTCCCACCTGCCCCGTACGTGAAGCCACTGCAGCAATGCCCTTTAGAGCGACCATCGACCTTAGTAACAGTCACGGCCCCCCATAAGCAAGACTTAGATGATACGAGTGATAGCATGGGCCCGAGCTATGCAGGCACGGCTACAGCTTATGAGTTCAAGTACGTCATTCGACGGGAGGAGGAAATAACGCGTGCCAGGCTTGGGGGGGAGGTTATATCTGGGAGGGCGTCGCGCAGCCAAAGATCTGCATTATTGCCCAGGCCTGCTCCCAAGCGGCCTACTCTATTGAAGAGATTGAATACCGCAGACCTGCAACAATACTGACGGCAAATGTAAGTATGCCAGAGGGAAAAATGCAGACAATGTCGAGCGGTCAACAACACTCATCGCAACAAAACCAGGCCCGCGGTAAACCCTACCCAGGATGAACGCCCCGGGCATATGTATACACCGATCGGAAGGAGGGTGGTATCTAGGAATACCAACGACTCCATTCCCCGCAGTCTTATTGTCTGGGCCATTCTTTACCATGATCATAGACGGCGCGGAGCGTAGGACTCGCCGTCTCCTACCGAGCCAACCGCTGTATTCCAAGAAAAGCTGGGACCAAGCCATATCAGGAAAGCGTATGGGGTGTCCAGAATCCCTACAGGACCTCTCTCTCTCTCCCCCTCAGCAGGAACCCTGCGCTGGACGGCTCTCTCCTTTTCGTACCCCCCTCAGCGCAACGCTCGTGTCGTCCGCGGGCATGGCCCGCGTGGTCCCAGCGGCAATCTCCAGCCGTAGAGGGGCCACGGTCCCGTGGTTCCTGAAGCAACCATTGAACGGCTTACATAGACTCTCGACATATACTAGGAGGTAATGAACCCCCTCTCGGATATCACAGGATCGGGCAATAATGCGATGCGTCATCCTCAGCGGCCCGGGTGGTTGGGGAGAAGTGTACAGCATGGTGAGGGAACTACCCTCAGATGGTGTAACTGGGGAGGGGAGGCCGGTCGGACTGCCCATGAAGTAAGTGCCCACGCATGAGGTGGAGAGACTCGAACTGCCCAACAGATCTTGGCCAAGACAAGACATGGTGGAGTTCCGTCAGGATAATGTCAACCGGTATTTTCCCCAGCGCACAGAGGTAGTATAGACCCGGGGGGGGGGGGTGGGTTCGCAGAAGGAACAATTTGGTATAACTCGGGTATCTATCCAGCTTGTGACAAGGCTGCAGCACACGCGACGACGGTGGTATTAGTGCAGAAGAACAAAGGGCAAGGAAAGCGCAGACAGCGAAACATGAACCAAGCAGAAGCGGACAGAGACTATCCCCATAACGAAACCCCCCAGGAACACCCCGTCACCTTGCAACGAACATCAAAGTCAACATCGCAACGCCACGCTCCCCCCCCCTCCCCCGGGCAGCTCATAGTGGAACGCCACATGCGAGGCCTGTCCGGCCAGCGAGTTCCAAACAATGGGGTGTCCAGGAAGCCGTGCCTTGCTGTGGCCTCCCTCAAGTACTTGTGGGAGCCGCGGGGGCCGCCTCCGGAGCCGCAGCAGCAGCGGCCGGGGCCGGGGCCTCGGTGGTCGTTGCAGCAGGGGCGGGCTCGTCCTTCTTGGCCTCCTCGGCGGGCTCTGAGGGCTCGGCAGCCGGGGCCGGGGCGGCAGCAGCTACAGTAACAGAGGGCCCGGTCAGTACATCGTGGAGTGGGAGACCAGGGGGTCTCGGGGGGGGGGGGGCAGAGCGGCACTCACCAGCCGGTGCAGGAGCCGTCTCCGTCTTCGCGGGCTCAGAGGCAGCGGGCGTGGTCTCGGTAGCGGCCGGGGTGGTCTCGGTGGGCTTGGGCTTGGCGGCCTTCTTTCCGCCCTTCTTCTTGAAGATGGCCTGGAACTTGGCCTTCAAGTTCTTGAGCGCATCGGGGGCTGTAAGGGTCAGGCCGTCAGCGGCGGGCCCACTCTACCCTGAGGTTGTTGAATATAGTAGTAGTTGTGGTATGACAGGTCTGATTCGTCCCAAGACCGGCCAATGATGAGGCCGGCATGGTAGCAACTCCTCAGGGAGGAGTGCAGGGGAGTGATGACTTACGAACTCCAGGCATGTTGACTGTGATGCTGATCCGGGGATGCTTTCGATTGTTGATGAGACGTTGTCGTGGCGGCGGCGGCGGCGGCGGTGATGGGTGAGGTAGTATTGTTGTGGTGTCAATAGCGAGGGCTCTTAAAGGCAGGGCAGTCAAGGCCTGGTCCTCGGTCTGGGGAGATGTCAAGGTAGGTGAGAGGTGAAATAGTCAGGCAAGGCGGGGGGAGATTTGAGACACGTCCGTAGGTGACACGGAAACACGTTCCTCGGATAATTTGCCAAGTTTTAAAATTATCGGTTGTTCCGGGTGATGAGAGAGAAGCGTCTCTTCATTTCTCTGGTGTTGTTGTCGTTGCATCGTTGCACCAGAAGAGGACCCTGGCCCCGCGCCCATCTTCTTGGGGGGGGGGGGGGCACATGATGAGCGCTTCAGCGCACCCGCCTGCAGCATGATACCCTTAGACACCATGCTGCTAACGTATGTACAGCGGCAGCTGAGGTTGGGTTGGGTTTATTCGATTGGCCGCGATAACAGCTGGCCGCAGCTAACACCATCACCACCACCACCACCACCACCACCACTAACAACAACAACCTTGGCACCTAAAGCTTGCTTGCCAGGCGCCCTGTGGCAGCCCCTGTTAGCCCCCAACCAAATTAGCTCCACCGTTGCGCTCCACTGGCCTGGCCTGTGCTGGCGCTCCCCCTCCTGCAGCCGACATTACGTGATTACACAGTAGCGAGCCCCTCGTGCCCCCTGTAGAGCCCTGAAAGGGCTCTAGACCCGCTTCTAAATTTAGGGGGGGGTGGTCAAACCTTATTTCCACCTTGCACATCCGACCAGGCCCTGCTTCATCGACCAACTCCACACCGTACCGCACCGCAGCTGGTCCTCATGATGCCTACAGGGACAACATCGTCACACCGCCTCCTGCCTAGAGCCTGACGAACACCTCTGGACAGCCGTTTTGATGACTAACTATTTCCCATCCATGCGTTCAGGGAGAAAAAGGAGAAGGAAAGATCATCTAGACATGGTTGTTATACAAGAGTATCCTGGGGAGGGCGGGCACGTCGATGATGATAATGATGATGATGATGATGATGATGATGCAGGGGCAACGGTATTTCTCTTCTCAAAATGTGTACGCGGGCATATTGATCCGGCAGGGAGCAGGAAGAACAAGATACGACACCAACTCTAGAAGAAAGAAAAGAGGAAGAAGAAAAAAACCCGACCCCTTTACCATCCTATCTCCCACGGCTTCTTCTTCGGCCTCAGATCATCCACAAACCCCAGCCTGTCCCTCCTCGGATCCATCACCCTCGCGTACTCGAGCAGCAGCCTCCACACGTACAGCAGCATGTCCTCCCTCCTCAGCACCCTCGCGGCCCACTCCCTGCTCGCCCTCGCGATCCTCCCCCCCTCCGCGTCGTGGCCGTCCAGGAAGTACGACATCACCGCCCAGATGTCCTGGTAGCTGCTGTCGAACGGCGCAAAGTGCACCCACGGCACCAGGCGGTCGTCGTGCCACTCCGCGTAGATGGTCGCCTTGAGCGGGCAGCTCGAGCTCCGCAGGAACCCCCGCCAGCGCGCGCTGTAGCTGTGCCCGTCGACGTCAGGCAGGTACTTGAACCCGTACTGCTCCGCCATGGGCACCATCCCCGAGAGCGAGAAGTAGTCGTTGGTGTGCCCGCACCCGAGGTCCGTCTGCCGCCCCTCCGCGTCGCGGGCCATGGGGAAGCACTCGAGGTTGTTGAAGCTGACGTTCGCCACGCCCCCGAGCCAGTCGCCGACCGACGTGCCGGGCCTGCGCCTCGCCGCCGCGACGTCCCTGTACACGGACCCCTTGGGCGGCATGCGGAACGTCGGCGCCGCGCCCCTGTCGCCCGCCTCCACGCGCCGGACCGTCGACCCGTTCATGACCTGCATCCAGCGGTGGCGGTGGAGGTGCCACCAGTTGTCGGCCCTGTTGCGGCCGCCGCTCGCCACGCCGCGCCAGACGAGGCCGTCCCGCTTGTCCGCCCACGGCACGCCCAGGTCCCGGCCGCCCTCGTAGAAGGCGTCGTCGGTGAGGTACATGGCCCCCGGCAGCAGGATCTCGTTGTTCTGCGGGAGCTTGCACCCGCCGAACATGGGCACCGGCTCGTGGCTCGTCGACATGCTGACGCTCTCCACGAACGTCCCGTGCATCCCGCGCATGTGCGGCTGGGAGCAGACGTCCTTGCTCGCGGTGAAGTTGGCGACGAAGCCCTCGCGGGTGTAGGGCAGCGGGCCGATGGGGTACAGCCCGTCGATGGGCTCACCCGCGTTCCGCAGGCTCCCGACGTCCCTCGCCGGGCTCCCCGGCGGGCACGCGGCGCGCAGGTGGTCCCAGTAGCGGTTCGCGTCGCCGGTGACCCAGTCCGGCACGAACCCCGCGGCGGCACCGCCCGCCGCGTCGAGGTCCCCGTAGCTCGTGTACTCGCCGGTGGCCTCCTCGGCGGGGAACAGCTCCCTGCTCGCGAGCTCGCGCCCGGCGTACCTGTCCACCTCCTCCCAGGGGACGAGCACCCGGCTCTCGTCCATCACGTTGACCGGCATGTCCAGGTCCGGCAGGTCCCGCTCCGCCTCCTTGAGCAGGCCCGCCCACAGCTGGATGAACGGCGGCCGGTGCGGGTTGTCCGTCTCGAAGCTCACGTTGCGCCCCCGCACGCGGATCACCTGGGGCGCCGAGTGCGCCATGCGCCGCAGCTCGAGCGGGTCGAGGCCCCAGAACGGGTTGATGTCGTGGTGGATCCGGTCGAAGAAGTCCTCCACCACGACGGCGTCGCGCTCCTGCGCCGCCCTGAACCACGCCCCGAACCCGGGGGGCGGGTGGCGCCCGCGCCGCAGGCGGTACCGGCTTGCCGCCTCCGCGAGGGTGTGGGATTTGTTGTGCAGGAGGGTCTCGTAGGCGGTGTGCGCGTCCCTGATCAGTCGTGAGATGGGGTGGTCGTCTTCCGGGAGCGGTGGGGGCGGTGGTCCTCCCTCTTGCTGTGGTGAGGAGGAGGTGAGCCTGCTCGCGGGCCAGAAGTTGGGTCGGCCCCACGTGTCGGAGCCGCCGGGGTTGCAGAGGAGAATGTACACCATGAACAGGCACGTCGTGGCGGCGAAGAAGAAGAAGAAGAAGAAGAAGAAGAAGAAGAGCCCTGGTCGGCTGGGGTATTTGAGCAGCATCTTGGACGGTGTCATCGTCCGTCTTTGTCGTCGTCGCTATCAGGGTCCCGGTGTATGTGGTCCATCAAAGTCGCTCACCTGAGAAGGCCCTTCTCGTTCTGGGTGCGCACCCCGACAAAAGAACAAAAATCTGACAGGCCCAGGTCGACCGAGGGTTATAGAGAAACCAAGCTTCGATGCCGCCTGCGCGCTTCTCAGGACCGTAAGTCCCTCGGGGCCCGCAAGCTTCAGTCGGCCAGCGTGAACCTCACAGCAGACAGGGCTCGAGAAAATAGGGCATGCGGCCAGGCACATTCCCGCCCCGAACAGGCGCCTATCATCCACGATACCGACGCGCCCCCTTCTTAAGAAGGAAAAATTCTGCCCTGGGTCAAAGGGCGAGGTGGCCGGCCTTGTGTCACCTGTAATTAACCTTCCCAAGAGCAGCCCTCCCCCCCCCCCCCCGGGGCCCAGGCGTGTTGGGTAGTTGGAATGTATTGAGCCCCGTAACCCGGTTTGTGACTAGTACCACGCACTATGAGGTCTAGGCCGGCGAGATGGGGTGCTGGGGTTCTGCTGCACATGTCAATGTTCGGAGGGGGCTTTGTGGTGCAGAGACACCGGTCGGGGGATGGCCACTGACAGCGGTGGGTGTACGGAGGGATCTTGCTTGATGAGCAGTTCGCCCAAGACTGCTTCTGTTTGCGTATCCCGCTCTGGACATCCTCCCTGACCGATCATGTCTCACTCAACCCTGCGCGTATGAACATCTCTCTCTCTCTCTCTCTCTCTCTCTCCCTCCCTCCCTTGTAGGAAAAGCACGTCAAGTTACAGCCGCAGTCTTGGAGGTACTGTTCACGTCAAGTTCATGGTTGTCACTCACACGGATCATCGAGCAGAAAAAAAGGGAGAAAAAAAAAAGGGAGAAAAAAAAAAAAAAAAAGAGCTCATAACATGTTGAAGTCCTTCGCCAGGAGTGGGACATGAATTCGCTTCTTGTTGCCTAGCAGCAAAGGATGTCTCTCTCTGGCCTCCTTTTTGCCCATGACCCTCTCCACTCCTCCGCTAACATCCCTCCCCCTCTCCCTCACCTCCTCTGGGCGTCCATACCACAACGGGTTGGACATCTGAACAAACCTATCGGACCTCTCTTCCACCTCCCCAGAAGAACTCGTACCACCCCCAAGGAACCTTGTTCCGCCCCCCTCGTGACAAGACAGAGGCCCACACCAGGATATGGATACTCTAGAGGGATACAAGAGCCCCTGAAGAACACATGATGGGTGATACGCAGACCTCTCACAGAAGTCATACCAAACGCCGGCCATGTCCAATATCCTGTCACCATGCGTGTGTGAGCCTCATCATATCCCTGTTACGCTTTATCTCGTGGTCAGCGCCCACCCGACGGAAACGGTCACGCTCTCGAGCAGCCGCCATGAAAATAGAAACACTGTCACAAACGCCATTTCCCACCAGCCGACCAATCTCCCTTTCCTATGTATATATGCATGCACCCAATTCATATACCGTGATTGCAATGCCACCATAAACCAAAATGCCGGGTATCGTGTATTTTCCAGCCGTCGCACAAGGCAAACTCCATGCCAAGAACTCCTGGAAAGCAGAAAGAAGGAATGAGCTCTCCCAGAGCCCAGTAAGATGAGTGTGGAACCGAGAGATCTTTGATGGGTCATATTAGAGCGCCCGCCGTCTGCGCTCTGCTCACGGGAAACGCAGTTAACTCAAGCTGTCCCGCGCAGCGTTGATCTCATCGCCTTTCAGGCCCACATCGCGGAGCCGCGGTGCGTCCTTTGCCTTTTCGGTGGAGGGCAGCTCCAATCTCTTTCTGAACCAGCCACCGCGCTCCCACTCGCCTGCCGCGTAGACAGCGTCGTTTCGCGCGTCGTCGTCGATAATTCCGAAAAGGAGATGCTCAAGTCTCTTAAAATCGATAGGCTTGAGGATCCAACCATCAAAACCTGCAGTCATGTAGGTGTCCTTCTCGCGTTCGGCAAGCGAGGCAGACACGGCGAAGATCGGTATCCTGCCATGGTTCGATGCAAGAGCAGAGAGCTTGTGGTGCTCGCCAGCGGTCTCGATCGCCCGAATCATTTCGGTACTGCGACGTCCGTCCACGATAGGCATCTGATGGGGGACAATTAGAATATTTAGGCGATGTCAAGAGTAGACGTTGTATATGGCTTACCTGCATATCCATGAGAACAACGTCCAACTTCCCATCACTATCCTTGTAGGCTGCTGCACAATCCTCGCCGTTCACGGTGTGAGAGACTTTGTGTCCGGCCTTCTCCAGACGCTTCCTCAAAATTTTCATGTTGACGGGGTCGTCTTCGGCCACTAGAACCTGTAGCTTGGCTGGACCTGGCTTGCCGGAGAGATGATCTCTACCGTCGATTGTCGTGGCATTCGATGCAGGCGGAAGTGGGCTGTCGCCGACTTCGAAAACGACGCCAGAGGTCTGGCTGGGTTGTGCAGGCCTCCCTGGTTGATCTTGGTACTCGTCTGGGACTTTCACGGGCCTGATGGGCATTTTCGCATCCGTCACGAACTCCATGCCCACAGGCCCTGCGGTGTCAACATCCTTGTCACTAGTTTTGCCGGGGGAAGACACAAATCTCGACAGAGTGGCAGGCCTCTCAAACGGACGATCTGAAGGACTGGAGGGACGTGACGTAGAGGTCTTGGGGTGCGAGCGATAGTAAGGTCCCTTTGAATTGCGTCGTTGGTTGCTCATCGCCTCTGATTCGGGCTCTCCAAGGCTCAAACTGGTTTGGATAGCGTCGATGAGTCTGTCGGCATCGCTTCTGTTGGTCCCGCCACTGCCCCGGCTTGTTACACTGCGGAAACTGCCGGCACTGCCGCTCTCATCATAGCTACGGCTATGACTGAGAGTCTGCTTGTAGGCGCCGGGCGCAGTGCTGGGACCTCGGTCGACCAGCATCACCTCGCCTTCGCTTACAGGCGCCATTATCTTCGACACAGAAGGGATCGTAGATGTTGTCAGGGAGGGCTCGCCCTGCTCCAAGCTCTCCGCGATGGCTGGTGAGTCGGTTGGTGGCATGTCGAAAGGCAATTGTATGACGAAACGCGATCCCTTTCCGTCCTCAGACTTGAGCCGCAGCTGGCCGTCCATATTCCTGTCAAACGTGTTAGCCTTGGCCATTGAGACATGGAAACAGTCGCGAGATGGATCTCTGGAGTTCAGACCACATGGGACTGCATCGTCTGGATGTCTGAGATCACCCTCTCTCAGAGAGACTGAGCGCTACGTACGGACGAGCGAAATGACAAGAGCCGTCCACACAATCCGGCACATCCAATGGAATACAATAATAATAAAAACATCATCTTACCGAATGATCCTGGCGACAAGTGCAAGACCAAGGCCCAGGGTCTTCACGTCCTCTTTGGAAGCATCCAGGGCTTCATCAGTGTCGTACTCGTCCACATCCGTGGAAACCTGTTCGAGATCGCGGAATAGGGCGTCGAGTTTGGCATCGCCTAGCGCGAGTTAATCAACACATGTACGCGGCTGTTCTCATCTCGCCCTTCTTGAAAACGTGCGTGCGGGAGATCCCGGGGGGGAGGGGGGGAGGCATACTCATTCCGCGGCCCGTGTCTTCCACAGCAATCTCAATGCGGACCTTCTGGCCCTCTACAGAGGTACAATAATATTCAACCTTAACAGTCCCCGCCGACGTATGCTCGACAGCATTGGCTGTCACGTTCGCAACGGCCTGACGAACCCTTCTCTGATCGCCATAGACAAATTTCGGTAGTCCCGGATGCTCAACCACATCATAACCGATTCCCTTCCTCGAGGCGTCCTTTTTGAAAGGTTCTGTGGCCTCCTTGATGCATGCTTGAAGGTCGAAGATCTCGTCTTTGATCAGGTCGTTACCCTCCTCGGTCTTCGTCAAATCGAGTAGGTCATTGATTACGTAAATGAGCGACTTCGACGCGGAATGGGATCTGGACAAGTTGTCCCTCGTCTCCTGGTCCAGGCTGCCTTCGAGTGCTATCTCGAGGTAATTGATAATAGCGTTGAGAGGCGTGCGAACTTCGTGGGCCGAATTGGCCAAGAGAAGCCTGGTCAGACGGCTATTCTGCAAAGCAGCCTCTTTCTGTCTCCAGACCTCGATGAATTTGCCGTAGACGAGACAGAGTACCGCCGCCGTCTCGATCTGCTCCTCGGACCAATCCCGACATTTGCCCAGCACCGTCTCGTGCCACACTTGGAAGCTCTTTCTGGGCTCGAGATAGTTTTGCGTGCCCTCCTGGATAATCTTTTCGTACGGGTTTCCGGCCCATCTTACCTCTCGAACCTGACCCTTCCTGAAGAACACGATGAAGTCGTTGCCTCCAACACTCAGGGGAACGTATAGGAGGCCGGCAATATAGTGAAACCCTGGTGGGTAGCGAAGATCCGGGAAGTCAGTCTTGACGTCTTGTGTCGTCACCACCGACGTGAACCTTCTGAGTCTGAGATATTCAAGCATAGCCAAGGCCTCTTGCGAGTGCTCGACCCTGCCCATGATCTTGGTCTCCCCTTTGATGGAGAGCATGCCAAAGTCAGCGTCGAAAAGCTTCAGCAAATCGTCGGATGAAGCGATGATGTAGCCCGAAGGGCTCTTATCTGTAGGCACGGTATTGATGAGCTTCCGCGCCTGCAGCCGGGAGGCGTATGATAGACGCTCGATGTTCCGGGAGACAGTGTCACCAACGAGTCGACACATCTTTCTGATCGGAAACGAAACCCGCATGCCCTTCGATCCGTAAGAGTGGCACGCGATGAGACCCCAAAGCTCGTTGAAAGCGTTAATCGAGATCGACATGGATGAGCGAACAGCCATGTTGCCAAGATACTTCAAGTGGATCGGAGACATGGCCCGAAGATAAGAATGGGTCATGTCCAAAGGCACGTCGAGATCCTCTTTGGAGCGGCACACCAACCGCGCGGTCTCCTGGCCCCTGTCATAAAGTAACCGCACCTTGTTGAGCTTGTAAAGATCCCTGGCCTGTTTAGGAATGTCCGAGGCCGGAAAATGAAGGCCCTTGTAGAGATCTCTCGTATGGGTTGGATCCACGAGCTCCGTCACGACTTTGCCATTAAAGGACGCGTCGAACTGGTAGATCATGACCCGGTGAAAGCCCGTCAGCTCCTTCACGATCCCCACGAGGATCTTCAAGAATCGGTCGAGATTAGGCGCAGAAGCTAGTTGCTCCTGAACCTGGGACATGATATCGAAGACTTGCATAGCGCCAGCCTCTCCTCTGCGCTTGCGAGCACTTCTGAGCACCCTGAGCGGTTTACTCGTGATCTCTGTACTGTCCGCCAGTTCTTCCATTGTCGGATTGCCACGAGGGGTATCTGCCGGGGTGTCTGGTGTCCGTTCGTCGTCAGGCCTGAGAGGAAAGTCGAGATCGTCATCGAGCTCGAATTCGCAAATGACCAGATCTGGGTGTGCTGGATGTACATGGATGGCACACCAAAGCTTGACGGTCCTGCACAAGCTGTTAATCCCCTACTGCCTTTGAAATAGGGCCCCCGAGGGTCCTGTTGCGGGGACCACCCTTACCTCTTCTCCGGCGGCCTTATAGACATGCTGAATACTTCGGGACCGTTGATCGCGGGATCGGCGTCTTCGTCTCGGATGAAGTCAATATGGTCCAGCAGGTTGTCCGCTTGTTCGTCGGTCAAGATGTCCGTGAAGTTGCTTAGCCGGAACAGTTCCATTGGAGAATACCCAATAATGCGCCTCGAATTCTCACTGGCGTACCGTACAGTAAAGCGCCTGTCCGGTTCCTCGCGAATGGCCAGCATCAGGCCGAAACTTTGGACAGCACCGGGCGTCTGAATCGGCTCATCCTCACAGCGCTGTAGGGTACCATCCCTTCCGGTTATGACCAGATGGCCGTCGTCCGTCATGACGTGCTTGAAGCGCGTCGTGGTGAGACCGTCTATAACACTGTCCGAGATGGCGGCCGAGTCCCGTCCCGCTGAGCTGATGTGATCCGAGCGAGGCTCTCCAGTGGCGTCTGATTCCTTGTCCTCATCATCTAATGTAGCATCATTGGTGAAGATGGGCAAAGGCTGTGACCCCTGGCGCTCAGCGTCGGCCTGGACGCTTGACCTGGCCCCTGTGGTGGTGTTATTCCTCCGCCTCGTCCCCGTTGGGTTCACGGGCGGTGGGGACATGACCGCGGGCGGAGAAAGCACAGAGTCGCTCCTAGGACCCCCATAACGGCCCGCTGGGGTCTCGACATCACGCCGTGCTTGAGACGGTCTGAAACCTGATAGATCGCTGTTGTCCGCGGACCTTCTTGGGAGATACTCGTGGTCGGTAGAGGATCTATTCGCGGGATCGACGCTGATGACAGAGCGGATCGGAAATACACGGTCGGACTGGCCAGTCTGGCTGCCATGTCCCAACTGGCGGTCGGAGGCAGCACTCCATGACGACTGGACACTGGGAGTCTGGACCCGATTAGAGGCAGTGACTTCAAAGGGAAAGTGTGTGTCGACGCGAGGCTGCACAGGAGTCGGACTGCTGGGGCCGGAAGCAGCCTGCCTTGGGAGCTTAGAATCCTTGGCGAAATCATGCTCTTCCTCCGCGGGCCGCTCTGTTGACGAGGCGGGCGACTTCTGCTGGCCCGCAACCTGGTCATGACTCGACGAGTCCATGGCTGCTCCCCCAAGTGCTTAGATGCCTCCTCCCTGATCCCTCTTCGCTCCAGAGACCTACAAGTCCCGTAGACACAGTGGTGGACAACAATCGAGAGTGGTCGTGGGATCGTATATCCTTAGAGAGGCTGGGTCGGCCCTGGCCGGTGTGTGCGGGGACGTCGTGACTCGCCAAAACCTCTTTCTTGCGCTTTTTCGACCTTTTAGGAGCGCAACTCCGGCTGGAGACCAGGTAAAAGCCTATGCTGGACCCTCGATGTTATAATGCATCGGTGAACATCTCCCACCACATCGAGGACAGATGTGGGCAACTGGAGTTGGGGATTGCTGCGCGTCGCAACTTGATTGGGGTGTCGCGTCGCACAAGACAGATCGGCAGACAAGGCGCCTAGGGTGCAGTCGTCGCGTCCGGTAAGAGGAGGCAAATCAGGTCTGTTCCGACGGAGGGCCTCAAGAGCTCTGCAGGTAGGTCACGAAGGGGAGTCGGAAGTCCAGAGCGAAGGTCGAAGGCAGAGGGTCCACCAGCAAATGACGGGGATGCTGATATGACGCAACGCAGGGACACCACACGCAGGGCCGGGCAGAGGAGCGGAGGTGCAGAGGTGTCGAGGGCATCACTCAGCTGCAGTTCATTCCCTGAGCCCGTTCTCTCGTCGGTCTAGGAGAGGAGGTGAGGTTGCACAGGTATGCAAGAAATCAGACAGGTTTCGTTACGAGTGGCGGAAGGGTGGGCGTTGAGGCAGGCAACGTTCGAAATTGCCTGCTAATCAAAAGCGCGGCACCTGCAAGAGAGCACTCACTCGCAGGTTGGATGGAGCTGGGGAGGCGAGAAGAGTGGGTGGTGGCCCTCTGGGGTCCTGCCCACCCACTGTCATGGTAGGTTGCAGTGGCGCTCCGAGTGGGTTTGGCAGGGTTTAGGCGAGGGCCAGAAGCAAGGAGCTGGGTAGAGGAAACTGGAAGACGAGGAGGGACGGGGCCCACGAGGCGCCTCTCTCTCTCTCTCTCTCCCCCCCTCCCTGGGGACGATGATACAAGCCGTTGAAGATCTGCTAGCGTCTCAGTTGCGGCAGTGGGTCAGGGCCTAACAGTCAGGCTGGCAGCGCTCACAGCCCCCCGCTGATCATCCCCCCCTCCAGGCGCCACCAGGGTGAGCCACGGAATCGCTGACTTGGGGAACCCACCGTATCGGGCGACGATCTTTCCCAGGTCGTCGCCGTCCGTGGGGCCGGGAAAGCGCTTCTACTCAGGGCAATGGGAAAGTTGGAAAATTTGCATCCGTCCCGACTGCCCAATCGATTCGCCGTCTCCTGCTCTAGCCTGCTCAAGCTCAGAAGACAGCGGCAGTGGGGAATCCCGGATCGGGCTCCCCCAGAGACCCTTTCACAGGCGCACAACAGATTTTGGTGAGAACATGAGACCCTGTAGTGACTATAGCAAGTGGAGCATGATATTAGGACGTCATCGGTCTAACGACTACTATGTACTATGAAAACGGCGCTATGCACGACTAGCCGCCTCATCCACAGGTACTATGACCACAGCACTAGCCACAGCCAGCCAACGATACCATTTCAAGAAAGGGGGCTTCCGGACATCGCAGGTTCTTTTAAAAAGAATACGACAAAAGGACTTTTTAATCGGGTGCTTGCCCTCTGAGCCTCGTAGGCGAGTCTCGTTCTCCAGTGCCTGTCATGCCACCCCGCGCGTCCGACATCCATCGAACCAACCCTCGCGACACATCTCACCTGACCGAAGTGTCGATCTTTTGGGGGCTCAGGATCTATTGGAGAGGGGACCAGGTGGCAAAGGGTCATCATAACCTTATTTCCAAGTCAGGAACCCTTAGCAGTCCCTACTAAGTACCCGCGAGGCGCGAAACAGTTGTCCCTAGTCTCTGGACGCGGAGATATACCACGTCAAGTAGCTCCTATTTAAGCGCAGTATGCACTCAATTTTCCTCCCGCCTGCTGGCCGCGGCCTCCTCCTGGCATCTCCCCTCCCCCCCCCCCCCGGCGACACCATTCCAGACAGCTTCCGTCCAGGATCCAGCAGAAAAATGGATTTCCTCAGGTTATAGTGCGCTCCCAGAGGCCCACCGACAGGGCCCCGCATGAACCACTCCCCACTGCTTCAGTGAATCCATTGGGGACGCAGAATTTTGATACGGTACCATGTGGCACTGCACTATGCTTTGGGCTCGAGCGATGGCAACCGCCAGTGTCGATCTTTTGCAACTGTCAATTTCTTCCCTGCGTAGCTTCCAGTACTTACTGCTATGTATGTGCCTCTCTTACAACAACATGGCACAAGGCTGCCGGAGCATTCATTCCGTAATGAATAATGACAGAGCTCCCCACTACTGACGCAGCCCGAGCTTGCCACGGCCCGCACCTGGTACCGAAGGTGTGCTTTGTTTCCGCGGCAGTAAGGGCAGGACGACCAAAAGGCTCTGTTTCAGACCCTGCACAAGAGGCGGTGACACGGACTCAACATATTACATCCTGTCCTGGGGGCCCCTTTGAAGTAGGGGACTTTTGCCACGCGAGGCTAAGGTAATGCGGCGTTTCTGGCTTGGCACCCGTGCCACAGTCCCCTTATAGGAGCTATGTCGTCATCGTGCGGCTTCTCATCGGCTGCACCCGGGCACCCCTGAAGGCCGTGACATCGGTGCGGCCTGTCAGCCTTGTCGTAACAGACCGGATGAGGGCGTGATGCTCCTTACCATGCCAGATGGGTAGACCTCAGACGTGTGCGCGTTGTCTGAGTTGTTTCCCAAGCTATAGTCGCACGTGTAGTAGCTACGGCAGCAATCCACCCCTGGGTCTAGGAGAAACCGTGGGGCTCTTATTAGGCCTCGCCCCGGTGTGCATCGTCATTCCCCTGCTCGAAGGTAACTGTACATGGTCTACTATGTAGAAAGGTCCACGCATACAGTCACTTGGCCCATGGCGCCTTAGTGACACTGATCTGGGCTCCCGCAGTCCCTCTCGGCCCGGAAGGCCGCACCGAGCCCAGCGGAACCAGGTCATCCGGCAGCTCAGTGCCTGGTCGCGCCCCCTGTTCGACAGGCCCTGTGCGCCGCTCCGTCGGTCTAGAATAGGGTATGCCTGGGCCTCCGGGACCAGGCATTCGCGTCGCCTGTGCCCAAGGCGCGGCTGTGCCTCCCGGCAGATGAGATGCCGACGTGGCTGCGGCTGCCGGAGGTTGACTCGCCATGTGGGCCGACTGTTGAGGCGCAGATGCGTCCGGATCTGCGTCCCATGAGAAGAGCGAGCCGAACGGAAAATGCTGTACGACGGGGAGTTTCGATAGGACTTCGGCGTTGAACATCTTGATCATCCCCTGACGAAAAGGTCAGCTGGTGGCTCTAACCAAGTGACACTGGAAGGGTGGGCTCACCTTGTTGATCTTGCCCCAGCCATCCTTGATGCCGGAGATATCGTACAGAATCGGACTGTGCTCCCAGAAGGGGCCCTTCTTGACGTCGCTGATGAAGCCAACGGCAGAGAAATACATGTTCACCTCTCGTAACCTCTCCACCACATCAGACTTGGTCACGTCTCCTGGCTTGGGCGCCCTCTCCACGGACCCTTCCAGCGGCATGGCCTCATCCTCGGTGATGGGACGTGTGAGCTGTGCAGAGCCAAAAATGTACGGCATAAACGAATGATCGTCAAGGCCCCAAACGCCGTGTGACCCTGCGGGCTCGAGGGTATACGTGAGGATAAGCCTTCGTACCACCTTGAGGTACCTGCGTATGTTGTCAGCCAACGCTCTTTTGCCCAAACAGGATTGACATACGGTTCGAAGACACCAAGCACAATGCTGCGCTCGATATCACCGGACTGAGTGCTACTCTCGAAAGCACCCAGCTTCCACAAGCACCCCAGGAATGCCAGGAAACTCAGCTCATGGCCTGTGCCATAATCCAACCTCTGCGGACTGCCAAACCCGCCCAGGAGGTAAGCCTTCAGCTCATCCATTGCACCAGCGCTCCCGCCATCCCCGTCCTGCACACCGGCAGCTGCAAACCCCAGCACATCTGCACCTACATACTCCCTCAAGAATCCATCGACCCTCTCCTCCAGCAGCCCGTACCAGCGGCGGAAGCTGATGTTCCCGAACCGCCTCGGGCCCGGGTCTGGCGGCGCTTCGCCGATGATAGCCTCGGTCTTCTCTAGGAGACTCTGCAATCTGCGGACAGAATCTGGATCCTGGCGGTCTCCGCCGACCAGGGGGAAAGTCTTGGATGGACCGGAGCCCGAGGGGTTCTTGCGCGGGCAGAGGGCGCGGTTAAGCTGCATCACGAAGAT
Source organism: Endothia cerciana (assembly GCA_026119935.1). Classification (NCBI taxonomy): domain Eukaryota; kingdom Fungi; phylum Ascomycota; class Sordariomycetes; order Diaporthales; family Cryphonectriaceae; genus Endothia; species Endothia cerciana. The sequence continues at coordinate 85,391 of JALRMH010000006.1, forward strand.
GCCAATATCCCGGTAGGCCTTGGAGGTGAGGAAACGTGCGACGTCCGGCCCCTCGCTGATGCGCTTGCTGGGGGCTCGGAAGGTGTGGGAGATTGCGGAATCGATGGTTTCGAGCTGGGGAAAGGAGGGTGAGGAGAGATTGGATGGCCGGTTCAGGGTGTCCATTGTGAGTGCGTCTGCCAGGTGATGAGCAGAGCTTCTATGGCCAGATATCCCGCTAGAATGAGTGAGTCTCTCGTGGGCTGCGGGTCGTGTCACAAGCCTTGAGATCGGTCATGCAGTGCTCCGAATCCAAACCACCAGTCAGGAATGATGTTGCCAGAAAGATCGTAAGAACTAGTCTGTCACCTGCAGGCAGCAGAACGGGCGCTCATTGGTGGAGTTTCGTGGAGTTGACATCTGCGTTCACGTTTCATAGGAAGCCATAAGCTCGCTGCATCCATGCGAGGTCGACGTCAGATAACATCCAGGGTTAGGGTCGTAAACGACGTTGCTCCATCCCTGTCCGACTCCTCCCCCGACGTGCTTGCCTACATAATACCAGCAAGTCACGGCCGTGAGCTCCAATATATTCAAGCATTGAACTCGATGGCATACACGGCACTTGATCCACCTTGCGTATAGTCTATGCTCGCCATAACTTGTCTTCGTTCATTCCTGCCATCTGCAGCAAAATGCCTTCGAGACGCACGCGCTCCGCTACACAACAGCAGCAGCCCGACGGTGACAGTTCTAATGTGACCGATTACCTGGGGCCGCCCAACTCAAAGCGGCAGAAACGTGGCAATGTGGTGTCGGCAGACTCGGCCCTGATGGCGAACAGCCCGGCGAGGGTGACTAGAAGTTCCGTCGCCGCGCACATGCAAGGTGGGAAGCCGCAGAGCAAGGAGGTTCCGACGCGTCGCAACACGAGGCAGGGATGCAACGATGAGGAGGATGACGATGATTCGATCCATGTCAACTTCAACCAGGCTACCTCAGCCATCAACAAGGCGCGCTCAGGAGAAAGTCGGCCCGTCAATGCGGTCCAATTTGATGAGAGACAAGTGGGCCGTGCTGGTGCGAGGCCAGGACAGGACAAGGAAGTGGAGAAGGCTGCTGCTTCCAAGGCTCCTACGACACGGCCCGGCCAGCAAGCCACGACGAACCAGGATGGGAAGCGGGCACGCAAAGCGAAGCCAAGCTTTCAGCCTCATAGCGAAATGGAGGGGACTGGCAGCAATTTAGGTGGGACCACCGGACTTCCACAACGCCAAATCCAAACACGACAAAGAGCGGCATCGCAGGTTGAGACAAGAAACGCTGAGCTGGCATCTCCGCTGAATCAAGGTCAACAACAGCGCCAGATACAGTCTAGGACAATCACGCATGCTCAGGACGGGCAAGACCAGGGCGGTATATCCAGCTCCGAGGGAGAGGATGACGATGAGGTTGCAAAGCTCGCGGCTGAGGACTCGGCTTTCATCGAGGCTCCTCAAGCAAACGACAGCCTGGTCGAAGTCGAGGTCCCAGTTCACAGCCTGGGAGGCATCATCAACACCCTACGGCACGCCGCCTGGACAGGCAAGAAATGGGCCTCTGGCTCCCTTGATGCGTGCGAGTCTGCCTCTGGACGGGCCTTGATGAAGCAAGCTCAAGATCTGAACGACATTCTGGTAGAATCAGCAGATGCGCGGAATGAAGGAAACGCAGAAGATCCCTACTATAGAACGATTGAATACCTCAGGGACAACACCGAGAGGATTACGAGGTGCTTCGCGGGCATCAGCAAAGTCATCGAAAAGATCTGCACCCAGGAGTTGGCACCTGGCGAGAAGTTGGCCCGTCGTGGCGTCAAACTAAAGAAGAAGCTCCTGCGCGACATTTCGAGAAGACTCATTCCCATGTTTGTGCTCGTCATAGAGAAGGCATGTGATTTGGGTCCGTTAGAGCCATCCGGTTCGTGGTTGCGTCTGCGTCTCAACTCCTTCACCCTCCAATTCCTTCAGCGTGCGGTCGGATGGACCAGACGTCTTGAGCGGTGCCTCAGTCGAGGTCTGGAGGCTTGGCCCATTGACAAGGAGTTTAGCAAGATCGACCAGGACCTCGACGCGGGCGAGGCTGATCTCAAGGCAAGGAAGAGCGAAGCGAGACAAACCTTTGAGAAGCAGCTCTTAGCACTTCAGGCAGATGCCAAGGACGCTGAGTGGAAGATACAGGTTCACAAAAGAAAAGCTGCGAAACAGAGACAGGACGAGCAGATTCGCCAACAAAATCTGCGTAGACAGCGGGAGATTAGAGCCGCGCAGAAGCAAGAAGAGGAAGAGAAGAAGCGACGTAACGAAGCGAGGTGGGCGGCTTTCTACAAGCATACTCAGGATTTAAACAACAGACCAGATCCTCTTAAGGAGATCTGGGATCGCGCGGAGGAGGCTCGTCAAGAGTATGCAGCCTCGCAAGTGTCTCTTTTCGGCCCTCCTGCACAAAGCAGGGTCCGGCCTTCCCAGACCAATGTTAGAGCTGGTCCCCAGGGCGACTGTTCCGTGGCTGATCTTGCCAACGGCAACGGCTCTGTCGCGATCTCCGAAGATGAGGATAACCCGTTCGTGATCAGTCCAGTCCGCATTAGAAACGCGTCGGAGCATCACGATACCCACAACGGCCACGTTGGCCCAGCAAGTAACGGATGGAATGGACGCAATTGGGACGAGAAGGAGGAAGAGATCCTTAGCCAGGCGATTTACGACAACGAATACAACCTGGACTCGATGACAGCGCGGCTGAGTCGTACGAAGGCCGACGTGAGGAGGAAAGCCGAATGGTTCAAGATGCTGTTCAGGGAGAACTACATTAGAAAGGGCGACAAGATACCTAGCTGGTGGTGGTAGCTTGGGGACCCGGGGCTGGTCCTCGACTTTCTGGCTCTCAAGGGGCATTGAGGCGTACGATCCTTGTGTTGTTTGCTCTGCCATAGATATGAGATTTTCTATTGCTTTTCACTTTCCTGTGGCTCAAAGCTACGGTCTGGTCTGCTGACCAGTCTACGATGAGAGGCTGTCATTCATCCACCAGGCCGTGAAGGAGGATTCGATTAACAGACTGGCGAGCGCGAAAAAAGAATACGGGCACTGCAAAGTTCATAGTCAAGTCTTCGCTCTCTATCATGGAAAAAGCAGGGCATGCGACCCTGGTGGAATGCTTCTTGGCATGCTGATCATTAGGACTGGAACCCGGGCCGTTTACGATGTTGATAACGAGGATGGTGATAGCGATGACTGGCCGCTCACATCTGTTGTTCAAGGCACATGGCTGCTCCTCTGATGGTTTGCAGTGACTTCCTACAGCCAGTGCTTCACTACGATCATCATCTTTCTTTTCCTTCCCCGCTTCACCTAATTTGAATATTATAGACGTGTCATATTTACGGACAAATGAGCCATTTGGTGCACCGAATAGAGGTAGCGCTTTCCAGCGCAGCGAATTATGAGCATTTCGGAGTAGGAGTAGAGGTGGACGCACGAAACCCACACGCCAAGGTCCGCATATCCAAGCCAGTAAGACTGACTAGAGCTGTGTTGATGAAGATTGGGCGCTGCGGTAGACGCCACTCAGGGGCTGCCACATCAACGCAGGCACCAACGCCTTGCTGCTGGAATGTCAGATCGTTTCCCCTGTCCAAGGAACATAGCCCTCTTGGCGACATCCAGCTCTATCATATCCGAACTCATCGTGAATGGTGCCCGGAAGCGATAGGTCAGAATCAGTGATTTTCCCCTTCAGCCAGCACTGCCAACGAAGATGCCGCTCAGCACATCGAGGGCTCATCACAGGATGTTCACTCAGATGATCCAACAGAGCATCATCCTCGCCTTGTAGTCGAAGGTCTACGTGGACCACTCAACGGGATGTCTCGGTCACTGACCCGCACAGATGCAGACACGCATCTTGGTCACACAGAACCCCAGCATGAAGTTCGCTCCTCGGGGGTGAGGATCATACAACGGCCAGAGCCAACCTGTTCCTTCGGGCGCATCTGCCGAGCATGTCCCCTGCCGGTGCATGCTTAAGAGCCCTGTTATAACGAGCGCTACTGGCCGATCAGAAACAGGTTGTGAGCTAGGGTAGAAGCTGGGCCCAAGTTTGCAAGGTTAGTTTCGAGATCTGACACCGGATAGATTGTCGACGGTGCCCACGGTGGAGTCGCCCATATGCCTGGGCACGCTGGGATGGAAGATCTAGATTGCTCAACTCTGGCTGACGTCAGAGGAATCATTGCCAACCATGGGATGTTTCAGAAGGAGAAGTCAGCAGGCTGATTGATGTGGGATGTATTTGGAAAAGGGACATTACTGCGAGAAATACTATTAGCTCTTTGCTTATCGTTGCGAGCCCGTCGAGTTCCGACCGACCTGTCACGGGCGTTGAGCACGCTGTTTACTGGCGGTTGCCCCTGTCCTTCTTAGCGCCCAAGGCCCTGGGCAGCCCCCAATGAGCAGTGGGTGGGTAGGCGTGCATGCGCCCCGTGCACGCCTGGCATTGGGCCTTTACTCGGCGCGCGAGAAATGTCGCACGCAGTCTCACTTTCCCGTCCAGGGTCCAGGCTGCAAGGTGCCCGATTTAATTTCCAACCCACTCGACACCACCTCACTCTCACTCTTGCTCCCCCTCTTCGCATCGCATCGTCGCCAGTCCAGGAGAGGAAGTCCATTGAGACACGCTCAGGTCTTTTTTGCACTTGCCTGCTGTCTCGTCGCCTATTTCCTGTGGATCATTCTGCTAGCATATTGCATCTCTTCTGCATTTCAGGTATACCCGTGCCGACTTGTCCGATCGCAAACTGACGCGCTGCCCCTTTACGGATCGCATCTGAGGACACCGAGCTTCTACCAATCGCACAAGGTGAGTAGTAAGACGTCTCATCCGGCCATGGTGCATAATTTCCACTACGGGAAGTTATTCGCAGGCTTACCTAGTGCCCGAGAGCCCATCCCGCTGCCCCAAGAGCTGCAACGCAACAGCTCCAACGGCTGCAGTACACAACAGCCCAGCCTTGTGCCACGCCGCTAACGGCCGTCCTAGCTGACAGACAGTCCCTGCCACCCCAGGCCTCGTCGCCGTCAAATCGAATACAGCTAGCTACAATGTCTGATGCTGAGGGTTATGATATCGTCTCGCACGATGATGCCCCTGCCTCGCCTCCTCCCGAGGTCTCTCCAGAGGCCCCTCCAGCCGAGGACCCAGCTGAAGCACCCGCTGAGAAGCCTCAGCCTCCCTCCAACGCCGCCGCCGCTCCTGCGAAGAAGCCGGCTTCCAGCGCCGGTACGAAGACCGCAGGTACCACGGCTACTGCGAGGAAACCCGCGACAACAACAACTACTACCACCGCGCGTCGTCCTGGCACGACCTTGGCTGCCACGAAGCCTACTGCAAGCTCAGCTACGCGCACGGGCGCTGCGAGTGGTGGGTTGAGCAAGCCTCCCACGCGCCCCGCGACGACCGCTGCTGCCAAGCGGCCGTCCTCGGCGGCCACATCCACCCATCGCTCCCAGCCCTCTGTGTCCGAAGATGAAAAGCGTCGATCCTCGACCCTGAGTACCGCGGCCCGGCGGACTTCGACCTTGTCCAGTACCACCTCTGCCGCCTCCCCCAAGCCGAGAACTACTACCGCAACCACCACGGCCACGGCCCGGAAGCCTGCGGGCTCGAGCGTCACGTCGCCCACGCCTGCTACGCGGCCAGCCGCTACCCGGGGTCACACCAAGGATTCGAGTGTCAGCTCAACGAGCACAACACGCACCGTAAGCAGACCTGCTGCTACAGGCGCTGTTGCTGAGGCCAAGAAACGGCTTTCCATGGCTGGTGGACCTTCGTCGGGCGTCGTTACGAAGCCTTCTGGTTCGCGGCTGTCCACTTCGGATGCCGGTGCTGGTGCCGCTTCTGCCGAAGCTGCCAAAGAGATTGAAGAGCTCAAGACCAAACTGTCTGAGAGCGAGGCAGAGATTGCATCTCTGAAGGAGCAGATCACATCTTCAGAGGAAAAGATTGCTGAGCTCACCACAAAGATCGAAGGTTCCCAAGGCCAGGACGGCACCAATGATGCTGCTCTCAAGGAGCTGACCGATGAGCTTGAGAGTGCTAAGGCCAACCATCAATCTGAGGTGGAGGCGCTCGGGGGCCAGATCACAGAAGCCCAGGCGAAGCTCAAGGAGGCCGTGGAGCAACTCGAGAGGCAGAAGGCTGAAGTCTCTGAGCTTATTGCTGCAAAGGAGACCACCGACTCTGAAATCACTTCGCTGAAGGCTGCCCTTGAATCTGCAAAGGTCGAGCATGATATGAGATTGAACGAGAGCGAGGCAAACCTAGCCAAGGCGTCAGAAGAGCACGCATCCAAGCTGGGTGATTTGCAGAAGACCCTGACGGAGCAGCACAAGGAGGCACTTTCCGCCCTCGAAGCCAAACATGCTGAGGAGCTGGACCAAGGAAAGGCAACATCGGGCGATCACGAGAAGGCTCTTGCGGATCAAAAAGCCAGTCATGAGGCCGCTCTTGCCGGTCTTCAAAAGAAGATTGATGAGTTGACTGAGTCCCAAGCTGCCTTGGAGGGCGCTCACGAGGCCAAGCTGTCAGATGAGAGCTCTGCCAATGCTGCCAAGATCTCTGCTCTCGAGGGCGACATGGCCGATCTCAAGGCCAAGCTTGAGGCTGCAGAACAGAGCGCAGACAGCGCCAAATCCGAATTGGACGCTAAGACGAGTCAACTTGCGTCCTTTGAGGAGCGAATGCAGAGTATGGAAGCTGAGTTGAAATCCGCCAAGGAGACAATTACCAGATTGGAGGAAGATATGGCGGCCAAGGACAGCGAGAATGAAGCGTTGAAATCAGAACATGCGGCTACTGCAGAGAAGCACGACCAGCACCTGAAGCAGATTACGACTGACTATGAGAATGAGATCAATTCTCTGCAAGGTGAGGCCATGTACAAGCGCAAGTACGAAGAACTCGAAGCGAAGCACAACGAGCTCTTGGAGAGCCACACCTCTGCTGTTGAGAGCCACGGCAAAGCCATTGGTGACGCGAAGAGTCAGCATGAGGAGACCCTGGCCGCCCTCGAAGCGGCGAAGGCGGAACATGCTAGTGCTGTTGCGGCCCTCATGGCCAAAGAGGCCGAGCAACAGAAGGCCCTCGACGCACTGGAGGCCAACCACGCAATGGAACTGGAGGAAGCCAAGAGTGGAGTTTCTGCCGCTCGCGACTCTCATGTTAGCGACCTTGAGGCCTTGAAAGCTAGCCACGCCAAACAAATCGAAATTCTGAAGAACGAGGCCGAAGCTAGCCTGGCAAAGGAGCTGGAATCTCTAAAGGCATCGCACGCGGAGATAATCGATGCGCTAAACACAAAGAGCGCATCGGAGAAGCAGCAGCTCCTTGCTGCACATGCTGAGGAGCTCTCAGCCGCAAAGTCTGCCGGCGAGAGCGCCCAGGATGCTCAGTTGGGTCAGCTCGAGAAGGAACTGAACGCTAGGCATGCCGCCGACATGGAGAGCCTCACGAAGCAGATGAAGGATCTCGAGAGTGAGCTCAACCACAAACACGCCACCGAGCTCGAGAACCGTTCCGCTCAGATTCAACAGTTGCAGGAGGAAATGACTGCCAAGCATGCCGCTGAGATTGAGCAGCTCAAGACCGAGCTTACTAGCAGCCGGGCTGTGGCCGAGGAACTTGCGGCTTTGCAAGCTCAGTTAAATGAGAAGGATCAGCAGCATGCTGCTACTATCCAGCGTTTTAGAAAGGAGCTGGATGAGGATCATGCGGCTGAGATGAAGAAATTGGCCGATACACACCTCCAAGCCCTTGAGAAATTGCAGAACGAACACGCTGGCGGGGCTGCCGACGCCAAGTTTGAGCTGGAGAGCCTGAAGGAGCAGCACGAGAAGGCTATTTCCGAAGTCAAGTCCCAGCATGCCTCTGCGCTGGACGCCCAGCTCGTCCAGTCCCAGACTGAACTCGAGAAGGCCATCGCAGCTTCCAAGGCACAAATGGCCAAGGCCCAGCAGGAGATCAACGAACTTAGTGGACAGCTCGCCAATGAGAAGTTCTCCAGGATTGAGGCGGAGGCCGCTCTTGATGCCAATAAGTCTTCCCCGAGACTCGACAACTCTGCCGAATTGGCAGCCCTTCGCGCAGAGCTCAGTCAAGTCAAGCAAGCCTATGACGAAGCTGTCTCAAAGGCAGGAGCTCAGTCGAGCAAGGCCGCTGAGGAACTCGACTCCCTCAGGGAGGAGTTGAACTTGGCTAGCAAGGAGTTAGAGGCTTACAAGTTTGAGGCTGATGCCAAATCGAAGACTGCAGAGGCGGATTATCGGGACATGCACGACTCGATGATGGACATCGTGAACGAAACATCTGCCAAGGCGGAGAAGGCGGAGGCTAAGATCCAGGAGCTGATGGACCAGCTCAAGGTCAAGGATGCAGAGCTGGCCGAGATTAAGGTAAGAAGAAGCAACAACCCTGACCGTGAACGCAGCTCAATAGTATTGACGCATTTTCTTGAAGGCCAGTGCAAGCTCTCCCACAGTGCCCAAGCCGGGGTTGGCGGCCAGCAGATTTGCCGCCACGACGGATGACGATGCCGCCGCCGCTGGAGAGACGGGGCCCGCGGCGGAAGGTGAGCCGGATCATTCCTCAGTGGCACTAGCTCTGGTGCGAAAGCCCCTTGCTGCTTGCAACCTCATACCTCCTACCCCCCCACATCCTGCACACCTCCGTCCGTGTTCGTAAAACGACAACCTCCTGATTCAGACGAACATCAGAGAATCTGCGCGGCTGACGGTTGCTAACAATTATGGCGATGAAGCTGGCTAGGATGCGGACTACCGTCAATTCGCTGGAGACCCTTGATAACGACATGAGGGAGCAGAATTTACAAATTCTGCGAGCGATGGAGGAGGCCACAGTTGCCAAACTCCCGACACCGAACACTGCCGGCTTTCCCCAGACCACTCCGGATGTTAGCCAGGCGGCTTAAGAGCCTTCTCGAACGGGTGGTGAGCTGCCGAGCAACCAGCCGGATTCAAATACCCAGAACAAGAATCCTGGGCGGATCACGCAACCCTGGTCTTCCTGCACGACACCAGACAAGCAAGTTACGCCTCGTAGGGCTTGAAACCTGGTATTTCGACTACCAAGGCTGGGGCTCCTCTCCTTTGTGATTGAATTCGACCTTCTGCGCTTTTGCACTATACCCTTCGTTCTATTCCTCGCTCGGGTTTGGAGAGTCTACGGCCAGGAGGTTTGGATTGGGCCAGAAGAGATTTTGGTGCGCTGAGGGCCGCCGAGGAGTACAAACACTGCTTGGGACGAGCAAAGTTGATAGATAATAATTGCGTGTGGTTGTTCGGCATGCTGTAGGCTGGTTTTGTCAGATTGGACGGACGACTCAAGGCCGCGAGCTCGTGGAGTGACGGGAATGGATGACACGACTGAGATTGAAGACAGATACCCATTTTTCTTATTGAAGCCGCTCAAGCCTCACACGCCTCCCTTCACAGACTGCTCAGTGACTTGTATCAACGATATCAAAGTTATTGCTTGCTAAACCTGGGTCATATCCTTGACCAGCAATTAGTAACATCCAGGCCTTCAGGTTGCAGAGTGCGGATGTCGGTCGAGGTCGGAGTGTTGTATCACGACCCCAACTTACGATCTAGAAGTTGCCTGGTTTCACAGGCGGATGCCTTAGAAGTCCGATATTGAGTAGCTTGATCTCAACAACCGGGAAATAACCGCCACGCAGACCGACGGACGATTGTCGTCACTCAGCACTCAAGCCTTTGGTTAATACAATAACTATCACGCTCCCACCCGGGGTCGCCGAAAGGGGGTCTCAGGACGTCCAAAGCCAGACCGCAGGTATCATATTCGCTTGCTAATAACACAACCCCGGAGGAAAAGGCCGGGAGCATGCCTCTACCAAACAAAGAAGAAGGAATAAGAAAAGAAAAAAGAAAAAAAAAAAGGAAATCATCAAGGAGCTCCCCTCCCGTCACCGTCAGGCGCTTCTGGGCTGGTTTATTTCTTCCAGTTCCCAGCATCCCTCGCGCCCTTGGCAACGTCCGACAGGCCGTTCTCGAGGCCGGTACCGACATTCGCGACGCCGTCGCCCACGGGGCGGGCGGCGCCGCCGGTTACACCGTTGAGGGTCTCGCCGAGGCCACGGGTTGCTCCGCCTGTGAAGGGGGGGTGGACGTGGTCAGCTGAGGATGCAGGAGGGGGGGGGGGGCTGTTGACGTCACAAAAGGTGGAAGTGAAACTCACCAAGGATGCCGCCGATGGTGTTAGACAGGCCAGAGGTTGTGTTTCCCAGTACACCAGTGGCGGTCTTGGCCACGCCGGTGACGCCCTTGTCCTGGTCGTTGTTCATGGTGGGCTGTTTGTGGTGGTGGGTTGGAGATGGAGAGGTAGGTTAAGGCTGGATGGTTGTCTTTTGGGAGTTGTTTGTTTCGGATGGAGATAGGGACTCGATGATCGGTCCTGAAGGGGGTTCTGCTTCTTTATATAACTGTCGCCTACCTCACCCCAGGCAAACGTCACGCAGTTCAGAGAAGATGTACTGTGATATTGAGGGACAGCACTGGTGGTGCTGGAGGGGGTAGCCCTGACACGATGATGTCACCCAAGCCACAATGTGGTCCCAGGCTTGTCGCCTTCTTGTCCCCTAACAGCACTTTGCTGTGCCACAGGCCGGCCTGGGGGTTGGGGCGACCCTTGGAGTAGGTAGGGGGTTGCAATGCAGGCGGAGTGAGGAATGTGAGCCCGACGAATCATCGTGAGGAATCATCGTGAGGCTGCGTCCCCGAAAGGGATGCTCACATGTTACACTGGGGGAGCTCCGTCTTTCGACGTCATCCCTCACCCCAGCCCGGCCGCGCCAGCGCCAGCGCAGCAGTTGCCTCACCCTCCCTCCCGCTGGCGGCACCGTTTCACAATACTATGAAGTACGTTGCTATGGTACACTACGATCGGGGTCCGGCATTAAGACTTGCACGATCTGATAAGGCCAAAGCGGGGGGCATGCTTGTAAGGGTGGTCCTGGTGATGGGAGTTGCACCGTCGAAGGCGTTGACGCGAGCTTAGACGAGGCTGAGCCGCCCCTCCTTCAGTGCAACGAGCTCCTGCCATCACAGCACAGAACAAACAAGGTTTCCAAATACTAATAGTCAGGCACGCTCTTTTATTTACTTTTACAGTGAACATAAGTACAAAGAGAAGCTTTCATGAGTACATTTTCATCATATCCTTGCACCCAACAGTGCCCGAAGGGCAATCCACGGTCCTCAGCAGGGAGAGCTATACAGTATGGACAAATATCCCAGGAGAGACACGCAGCAGACAAGATCAGGACACACAAGAAAACCACACCAGTCCATCCCAGTCACTCCGCACCTAATATCTACAAGCCCGGATGTCCCGTTTCCGTGCTCATCAGACCCCGGCCAGTCCGTCGTCGCCTCGCCTTGTTGTTCGGCTCCGTCAGGTATCAGGCGGGGCTGGCGGCGCGAAGCCCTGATGGACATCACGGCTCGACGACCTGCAAAGGGATCCTGGCGTCCCGGCGGCGTGCTCGATCGCGGCCGGTATGGGCCGGTCCCCGTCGCACAGCACCCCCTGGAGCTTGCATGGCGGGTAACCAGGCGCCCTCTCCAGGTGGCCATGCCAGGCCACCGCGGGGAGGACACAATGCTGCTGTGGGTGGATGCATGCACTCTCTCCAGGTGGCCATGCCAGACCACCGCGGGGAGGACACAAATGCTGCTGTGGGTGGATACGTGCACTCTCTCCAGGTGGCCATGCCAGGCCAC